>JBAFWW010057176.1:0-21203 GCA_036873685.1 Agapornis canus
GGAAGGTATCCTATTTCAGTCTTTTCTCTGAAAGTTCACTGCTGATGGGCACACAAAAAGTATATCCTGTTCAATTCCACTTTTTAGAAAAGATGGTCTAGTGCCATGAGGCAGATTAGTAGGGAGATCCAAAGAGTTTGAAAGTTCTGGGGAGAAGAGTGGAAGGGATTATGGGAAGCAACAGGGAAAGAACATTGTAAGGGGGAAACGGGAACGTTATTAATTAGAAGAGGGAGGGACAGGTAATGAGTTTACAATTACAGGTGACAGTAGGAAGGAGAAATGATTACAGTTATTGTTAGAGAAAGCAAGCAACCTTTCATGCAAGCCAGAAGCTGCTTGTATTAGAAAAGAATAAAGTGAGTGATCTTGAGAAATATTGTTTGAGAAATCCTTGTGGAAATCTGTATGGTTTGTGTATGCAGTAAAATAATAAATGTGAGGAAGGGACATATACCTGGAGAGGGACAGAAAAGGAAAATATACCTGAGATTGTAAAGTTGGGATATTCTGTGAATCTAAAAAGCAATGGCCTTTGAACACCAGCATCGTATCTTGGATAGCCAATGAAAGGGGAACTGTGGGAGTAGTTCAGGGAGTGATCTCTGTATACATGAAATATATCTAGCTAGGCACTTCCCTCTCAGTGTTAGCCTCAGTATAATCTGTTTGCTTCATTCCCCTATAGACACTAATTTGTGTTAAATGTTAGACAGCAGCCCCACTCTGTGTGCAGCTCCACTAGTTGCACAAGCCAGAGTTTAATTTAACTAATAAAATGCTATACAAAGCTCAAGTGGAAAAAGGCAAAGGTTGAGCAAGATTAGGCACATGAAGCAGAGTAAAAGAAACTGAAATCTGAGGGAAGTATAATGGAGTAATTACAGAAAGAGAATGAAATATAGAAAAACTTTTTACACAGAACAGAAGAGATTAAAAGATAATTCAGTAGAGAAGATGCAGGAAAAAATAAGAAGGAATTTATGCATTCCTCATATCCAAGGATAGGATGTGTTTCAGAAATAGGGTATTTCATTAGAAATCTTTACAGTAATCACATGTTCCACCTCCAGGTATATTGGGGTTTTGTTTCAAAAATATCTCACATGTTGCTTTTACCTCAGTTCTTAATTTATATTTTTTATTTTGCCATATCCTTATTCTTTTTTTAGCTCTTCTTCATGGTTGTTGCAATGGGTATCACTAAATAATAACACCTACCATACATTTTCAATCCAGTTTGGATTTCTTTGTTGATATGTATCAATTGTATGGCTGAAGAATGTCCTAGAATATCACTAACTTATTTCCTCTCTTCCCTGAACTGTTCTATTAATGATACTTTTTTTTTTTTTTGTAGTAGTGGTTATGTAAATTCAGGGACTCTTTGTATTCAGCACTCCAAGTTTTCAAGAAGTTTATCCTTTTGTTCTTGTTCTCCCTGTAGCTCTGCATGGAAACAGTGATCATGACAAGAAGCTGTTTAAACCCTTAACTGAAAACATAATAGCAAAAAAGGAAAGAATACCTGTATTGCTCTAGGACAGTGTGTCAAGGGAGTTGCTCTATGGAATCAGTGTAGAGTACTTCCCTTCTATATTCAGAACGATTGTGTCTTATCTTTCCTCTTAGAACTAGTGTTTAGTGAGGCTGCTTCTCCATGTGTTATTTATCTTTGTGCGTTATGTACTTCAACAGTGAATTGGCCTAATATTTATTTATGCTGAAGCAAGTGATTTTTGTTTTATTTATTTATCTATTTATTTATTTATTTTATGATACTATTAGTTAAAACTACCAGCATGAACTCTCCAGTAGGAACAGATCTATTAATTATAAATATAGGCTATACTTTAAATCTGCAGAGTTCAAACTTCTCAAAATGCCCATGGGAGAGACATACAATTGCTTCTGCTTTAAGTAGCAACTTTGTTGTTGCATCATTTTGTTCTGCTAAATAAGAATGTTGTTTTCAAGCTCTTGAAAATTTTTATATGGGGTGTTGACTATTAAAATACTCTCTCCTGAGTGGATTCAGACATCTCCCTTTGATTCATGAAAAGTTCCATTTCAACAAAGCACTCAAGAACATGTTGTTGACTTCAGTGAGATTTAGAAGCATAGAAGCATACTTAGTTTTTAATCACAAGCTTTGATAAAATATTCTCTGTTTTAAGTGGTTTAATTCACTATTGTTTGAATTGCCATCTTCTTACTCCTTCCATATTGCTGCTGGTAGACTTACCTGTTGTACAAAGCTGAACACAAAGTGTGTCCAGTTGTGGTTTAAGCCCAGTTAGCAACTCAGCCGCACAGCCCTCGCTCGCTCCCTGCCCTTTCCTCCCCCAGCTTCCGAAGGGATGGGGGGAGAATTGAAAGACTGCAACTCCCATGGGTTGAAATAAGAACTGTCCAGTAACCAAGGTATAACACAAACCACTGCTGATACCACTGATAATAATAAACATAAGGGAAATAACAAGGGAAGAGAATACAACCACTCACCACCCACTGAGCAATACCCAGCTGGACCCTGACAGTGATATAGCCCTTCCAGGTAACTGCACCCAGTTTGCATACTTGGCACGACGTGCTGTGGTATAGAATACCTCTTTGGTCAGTTTGGACCACGTGTCCTTTCCCTGCTTCCTCCTGGCTTTCCCTCCGCCCTGGCAGAGCATGAGACTCAGAAAGTCCTTGGTCAGACTAAACATTACAGAGCAACAACTAAAACCATCGGTGTTATCAGCACTGTTCCCAGGCTGAAAATCAAAACCACAGCACTGCACCAGCTACTAAGAAGGAGAAAAAATGACTGTTACTGTTGAACCAAGGACACAGCAGAAGTATCATTTTATAAATAGTTATTCTAGTTCTCCTGGGAGATGGGAAGTCATAACAGGGAAAATTGTCTTTGTTCTTTAGTTGTCTTATTTAACTACACCTGCATTTAACTTTTGCCATCAGTTCTGTGTTGATTGGAGATAACTCATCAGATATCTGACAGAGCCATGCTGGCAAGACCTATCTTTAGATTAGTCTTAAGGTTAAGTTAAATTGCATCAGCAGTCTTGGCTCCCTTGAGGCTGGTTCACAAAACTGGAATTACCTAAAGTACTTATGCCAAAGGTACACTTCCTGCACCTTTCACATTCTACTTTACAGAAATACATGGAAGAGAGCTCAGACAATTTAAACATTTCTTTACAAGTCCTTCTGTTCCAGCTGTATATGGGCATGCAGGGGAAAATTGCTCTGTGAACTTGGATGACATTATAACACTGCATGTAACATTGTGGGCAGCATGATAAGATTCAGACAGGTAACGAATCATTATGTGCAATTGTACCACTGATCAGTGCTGATCACATACCCACAAATAATGGGTCAAGCAGGAAGACTTTTAAATCATAGTTTTAGTAAAGTGAAATTTGGTACTTTTGGAAGAAAAAGATAAAATGAAGCATTCCTGCAAAAGACCAGCTACCCTAGATGAAGCAAAGACTGATTCTGGACTCCTTTTACCGTTATTTTCCAAGAATTATACTTTGTTTCCTCTCTTGTTTCCCTCCACCCCCACATTTTCTTTTAAAGCACTAGTTAGTATTAAATCTCTTCATTACCAGCTACCTGATACTCATTTTACACTGTTTTCCTTACAAATATTTAAGTAAAATGGAAAGTAATGTTCCTCTGTCACTGTTCACTTTATTGTGGAGTAGAGTTAACTTTATAATGCATTTGAAAACACCAACAGTTAGCTATCTGTTTTTTCTAGCTTGGCATGAACTGTAGTTGGAGATAAATTTATGTACCTGCAACACTGAATCTACCTCAGGATCCTGTCATTTGAACTGAGGCACAGGTAGATATCTTTTATATCTTAAAAGATAGAATCACTTTTTCTGCTTTCATAAGTTAGGTTAAGAAGGCATGTACAGCAATGCACAGCAAGTGACAGAGGGGGACTGAAGTTTTCCAGAAGAGAAAGCAAATCAAATCTGCAACATGAAGCATTTCTTCCTAATTGAAAAACAAACAGAAAGAATAAATTTGTTCTTTTTTAACTCTACAAAAAAAAAAAAAATATTTTTTTTTTTTTTTTTTTTGACAAGCATAAATAATTCAGTATTTGGGTAAATGAAAAGGAAACGTGGAATTCTGAGTTTGAGTAACTGCAATGATTTTCTCCATTTTATTTAGGATTTATTATTATTATTTCAATGAACAAATAACAACCTATGACTATCTATGTCATTTTCCACTATCACATCGGATTATTATTACGATAGTGAATATATAGGGGATTTCTTCTTCAGAGAAATAATCTATTACAATTTTTCTTAATCTGTCTGGCTCTTTAAATGTTGAATAATTAATACTTGTAAAGAGTCATGTAAAAAAATCAAGCAACTAAGAAAATAATTTCAGAAATTGCCCTGACAAATATACAGGATGGAATCTATAAGATGATGCAAGTTCAGCAGTAAATACTGTATTTGTGCCTTACTCTCTCACCAGGAGAGAGTAAGATCCCTACTTATTCTGTAACTTAAGGCTTAAGTTCTTAATAAAATTATCTTAGTTTTTTCTCTTTGAGTCTTCTGTTAAATATCTGATTTAGCATTCTATATATGATTAACAGATCAGCTGCTCTGAGAAGCAAAGACTTTTCTTGGGAGCATGAATATTTCTTTCATTGTACAATTTTTTTAACAGGGCTTCTGCATGATTTGCCTTATTCTGATATTTTCTTGTCACCATCAGCAAAATAGATGTCAATATTAGAGCTGAAAAATCTGAAATGTCTTCTGTTTGACTTCCTAGAGACTATGAAGTGTTAATTTAGGCCTTATCTTATAAACCATATAAAGATACTGGCTTGTATCATACAATTTCAGAAATCAGACAGCAGAAGTATGGATCCCCTGCAATCAGTATAGCTGGATCTTTATCTGGATCTTCTACATTTTATTAGGTTTATTGTCTATATTATATTTTCTTAGAGTTGTAGAAGAAGTGCTGCAAGTATGTTATCCAAGGTTACAGTATTGCTATCAGGTGTCTCTAATAGATTATTTTATACAGAGGATAATTTTGAAACATGCAATGTGAACTGCAGAGCTGTGTCATTGTGAAGGCCATTTGGAATTGAAGATGCTTCACAAACAGCAACTTTATAAACCACAATATGTAACCAGCAATATTTACAACAAATGAGCTTGCTCAGTACTCATAGTATCATGACTTTAAAGTTGCCTTCTAGCCTCTGAGGATACATACAAGATATAGCTTATTCAAAATTCAGAAATATTGCAGATGAATTACATACTGCCATAAACTCATTAACTACAATTACATATATCGCCAATATATCACACACTGAATTAAATAAATTGAGAATTTACTGCAGCTTACGTAGAAATAAAAGCACAGTCTATTAAACCAGCCATATTCCAAATCAGATACATAACCTACCTAATCAGATACACAATATATTGAAACAAAATCATTGTACTTGCTACATCAAATATATCACACATCGAATGAAACATACCATCCAAAGAGCATATTGATATTGAACTAAATCATGTTGAACTCTTATGTAATTCACTAAATAAAATAAATTGGGTCAATATAGCATTTACTGAACCTAGCATATCAGATCATAAACAAACACATATCTTAGATACCTTGAAAGAACTTGTCATACATTCCCACTTAGGTCTCTGTGAAGTGTTATCTTTAAATGGACAGATTTCCAGAGTCTTGGGAAAATAATTTTAAGTCATTTGAGAAACGCATAACTTAGATACCACACTTGAAACAAGAACTGCTATTACTCCTAGATTTCCAATGTCTTCAAAATTATAAAACTAATGGTATGTCAGAGATTCATGAAATTCATATTAAAAACATTCCCTGAGAAAGTCTACAGACAATATCACATTTTGGCTGGTTTTCCCCACACCAGTCCTCACTACCAAATCATGACAAAAACCAGCAAAGACCTAAATTCAAGATGAGAGCTATTTTTAAGAAGTGACATTTTCAATCTCAGACTCCAAGTTTAATGTGACACAGACCTAAAATCTTTCCTAAACTGACTTTTAAAAGACAAGGCTCTAGGTAGTAGGAAAATACTTGTCTAAGGGTAAGTATCAAGTCTTCAAACTTCATACTTATCTAAGGGTAAGTATCAAGTCTTTAGACTTCTTGCATTAAATTTAATAAGAGTTCTGTAAATTAGGCTGTTTTCTGTCCAGTAAGTTCATAATGTTTTATCATAATTAATACTGTACCTACTTTTACAACAAGCATTGTTGAAGACAAATCGAGTACAGCCATTTTACGATACATTTAATATTCTTCAATTATAAAATAAAGACTAAACACTGATTAGCCTTTTGGCTTTTTGTTTGTTTGTTTGTTTTTAATGGCTTACTTCATAGAAAAGACACATTATGTTTCCAAAAAGGCCTAACAAAAACCAGGAATGCACCTTTGACAAGGTCTAGTATTTACTTATATTAATTTTCAAAGCAGAATGAAGTTATTCATAATATAAATGCATGTTAAAAAGACTCTATAAGATGATTATGATTAGTGGATAAAAAACGTTTTAATGGGTTTTTGTGTGTTTGGTTTGATATAAAATTTTATATTCTTTAAAGCTTGAAGCAAGCATCATGTTCACAGCCAAATTCACACAGAAGCTCCTGCTTTCTATGCGCAAATCTCTGAACTCAGTAACAAAGACCTTATTTAGATACTGTGGAGATGTTTCCTCTGAGCTGCAAAGCTACAAAGTTAGTCTTTTTATCACACAACACTTAACCTGTTTTCTCTAAGTGGGACAGTTTAAGCCAACAGATGAAGGAAAAAAATAAAATTGCTATTTCTTTTTCTCATCTTCCCTCTCAGTACCTCAAAGTGCTAGTACCTATGGAAAAACATGAAATCCTGCCCAACTTCTCTGAGCCCCTGAAGAGGAAATGACACTGTTACTCATTAAACTCTTTCAACACTTACCTAAAAATAGAGAATAAAAAGGTGGTGTTCTCCGAAGGCATTAAGAAATCCTGGGGTATCACTATATGGACAGATAGCAACTTTGCAGAAACCTCAATTCTTAATTCCCCTTGCCTGAGGAACAAGAGACCAGCAGCAGTCGTTCACTCACTAAAACATCATCTGTAACACAAACCAGCAATCAATACCAAAAGCAGATGGTTTATGAAAACTTCTTTGTTTCTCAGCTTCAGTTCCCTTAACCCATGCTGAGAAGGTAAAGAAAGAAAGAGGAATGCTATGCTATCAATGTAAAAGGCAAAGCTAATGAAAAAAAAGTCAGAATTAGAAAAGGTAAACTACATTTTACAGAAAAACGTATATCTAGTTCTTAAATACAGCAGATTCAACTCAACAATCCTGTAATTGTCCAAATTAAACAGCCTTCATGCAAGGTTCAGAGTTGTGTTTTGAAGAAATACACGTGCATCCTTAGACGGATTCCACACTACTTTAGAAAGTCATCTAGTAAAAGGTCAGTTGTAAGAACGCTGGCATGTCCATAACCTCTCATTTCTAATGAAATGCTCTGCAGATTTCCAATGGAGAAACACCTTGTATAGTTCCTATAAATTTTATTTTGAAATCAGTTTCTACAAAACATATTTAGAGAAGCTTTTGAGTCTACTCCCCCCATCATTTCAGGAAAATCAATAAGCTTGTCTATCATCTTGCCTATACTGTAACAGATAAGGAATGATATGTTTAAATATTGAATATAACTTCTGTTTTTGAAAGCCATGTTTTTGAGCAATCACTTTGCTGTAGGTTGATGCGTGGTATGCAGTGTTTCAGGCCATAAAGACTTCATTGTGTTTGTATTTTTCCTAGAAATATACAGGGTATTTTTACACATAGCAGGAGAACAAATAAGGCTGATATCAGTATGCAGCACACAAAGCACAGCTCTGCGTGTAACCCTGCTGATTTTATGGGTGTTTCTTGTAGCTTGGAAGCCCCATTCATGTGTATCTCAGCGAAGGCGCAGTGCCATCATTAATTGCAGCTGAAATTGACTGAAACACTTAATTGCTTTGCCTTATTAGTAGTTTGGATTCAAAGGAGTTGCATCAGTTGCTTTTTCCAAACTCATTAGATGAAACCTAGTAACCTGGAACAAGGCAAATATTCAAACACAGACTAAGGGCAGGACCCAGGAAGCAGTTTTGCAACCGGATTGTATTTTGTAAGTGAAATACGACTTAGAAGTGACGAAAGTTTGTCAAGAAGTCAAGTTCTGTTAGCTGACAAAGTGTTTGTGACACAAAGTGTCTAAAAACTTAATTTAGCAGAAGAGCTGCTCTGATAAATCTGCTCCCTCTTCATGCTAGATTACCAAGAAGAGGATAAAAAGATTCCATTAAAAGAAACGAATAACATGATATTCTTGATAAGGATTCTCTAACTTTGACATATTATTATGCATCATGAAGACATGAGTTGCAACCATAATGGGAATTTCATGCCCAGTTTACAAGGAAATATACAGACTAACACCTAGATTTTCTTGCATATGTTATAAAATGTACTCAGTTATATACCCCACCACAAATGGAATGCATGAAAATGACCTGATTACTAATTGTGTCAGCCTTTTTAAAAGTTCTAAAAATAAATAGAAACTCTATAACATATATTCATAATGCTATATGTCATTTGCAGTAAAGCAAATGAAAACTGTAGGACTCAGTGAGAATTACAAAAGGAAGAATTCTGGATATTCATCTTTGCAATAAAAAAAAGAGGATATTCTTAGGGAGCCAGTAAAGCTGTAACTTATATAATTCCAAACATATATTTATCTTATACATCTATCTAGAAATAATCTACTTAGATACATATACTTATGCATATAGATGTGTGTGTATTATTTAAGGTAAGACTTGGGAAGGCTAAATTCTGTCCTTTGTTAGGCATAGAGCAAAAGCAATTTTTTTACCAGAAAATTGTAACTGGCCTTTAATTTTCATAGAAACTCCACTGAAATCAGACACGTTCACATTTCACTATGGTGAGATTTCCTGATGCTGGCACCATATACTCTGGGAGGGGCAGATGACCTGTCCTTGGGCTGGATGGCCCAAGTAGCACCACAACACATTTCACTCAGCAAGTTAGGGGGCTAGGGACATCCTTTATATCAAATGCTTTCAGAGCGATATAAAGGGTTGTTTCCTCCTCTGCGTGTGCATCAGCCCTGGATGCGGCCTCCTGCTCACAAGAAGGAGCTGTAACGTACCTGGCAAAAACAGCACTGGGAGCTGCTCTACAAATAACACATTCAAAAATACATTGTGGTCTGTTTTTTTTTCATACTTAGGGGCATTATTAAATAGAGCCTACCTACTTAGCTCACAAAAATAGGAGTATGAAATGCAGTGAGGAAAAAATAGAAATGAAAAAAAAGCATGACTTTTTGACTTTCCCTGTAGAAATAATTTGTGTCATTTTTAATTTCATCCAATCTAAACAGAGAGCATACTAAATTGTCAAGTGCTGTATTGCATCAGTCTGGGGAAAAAAATGCAGACCTACATTTTACATTTTATTTTGTATTTATTTTGTATTTATTTTTTAGACTCCATATTCAAGGCACTTAAGACTGGCTTTTAGAGCATCAATACCTTTTGCTGGAGTGGTATTTGATAGCTTCATTTCGTATTTTTAGGCTGGTCAGAGAAAATAGTTCTAAACCATATGCAAAGAAAACATTATAAATATTATTCAGAAATAGACATACATTGTAATAAGCAGATAATCAAAACTGATTGCAAGGTATTTTGCAGACCCTTTGGGAAAGATGAAGCATGGCTCACTAAAGCAAGATGGGAGAAAAAAATAAAATCTGTATTTAAATCTGTTTGATGCCAAGGGTTTAATCACAGAGGAGAGCCCCTTCTTGCTGTATGAAAATATTACAGAAAATAAAGGAATATATATATATATATATATATATAAAAAGTAAGCTTGTCTCCAGATACACATTTATCTATTAAGACAGCATGAATCTATCCTATATTTACGCAACCCATGACCAGCTTTTGGTTTTTGAAACAGCTGCATCATCTGCTGTATTGAATTAAAAAAACAAAAACAAAACCAAAAGATTTCAAGGTTTATAGTAAGTTTGGGGAACACTTCTCTGCATGCAGTAAC
This sequence comes from Agapornis canus, assembly GCA_036873685.1. Lineage (NCBI taxonomy): Eukaryota > Metazoa > Chordata > Aves > Psittaciformes > Psittacidae > Agapornis > Agapornis canus. The sequence continues at coordinate 10,228 of JBAFWW010057176.1, forward strand.
ATGCGGGCACACAGAAGTACTTCTATTCCATTAAAAAGGATTTTTCACATTTTATTCCTGACCCCCTGGAAGGGCAGAAAAAAAGATAGTCAATATTTCAGCCCCAATTAAGTATCTGCTGAAAAAAAAAGAGAGAGGCAAAATTGATTCTCATCATGAAATGGTGAATCAGAGATGATTGAAATCTGTTCTATATAGAATATCGGACATCTCTACATGGAGATGGTTTTAAACTATTAGGCTCAAGCTCTGAAATCAGCTACTGCAAATTTTCTTTATATCTTATTGACATGTCTGTTTCTTTTCCCTTCTGCCTCTGCTATAAACTGTGGATGAGTTTTACTAGCAGTCTCTAAAAATGGAAGAAATTTATGCAAAGTAGCTTGAATAAGTTTTTAGAAGAATGATACAGGCTGCAAGGGGAACCCTAACCTCAGGGCTGAGAAATAGTACTTGTAAGCAGGTGAGTCATTACCTGAAAGAAATGAAATGGCAGCAGCTGTTTGGGCAACTTTCACATGAACAAAACAAGATATGGAGTACTTACAGGTCAGGATGCAGAACCTGGCTACTTTACTGTTGACTTCCCACAGTGTACCAGGATTAAGGCTCATTCCCTGGAGATTTAGCATACTTATCAGCACTCTGTGCTGAAGTTCTCCAGGGGCTTTTGTGGGATTTGCTTATTGGACTTACAGAATATAACATGTAAATTCCTTGCTGATTCCATGAACATCTTGTTTATACTGATAATGCTAAACAAGGTTTTATATATCTCCCCCATTTCCTGATAAATTACCTTTCATTGTGATAAGCTGGAAACTACTAAGCCTCCTTAGCACTATTTTTTTTTTGGTTTGAAATCTCATGCATTACATTTAAAGACAGGTTGAAGCACCTGGCTCATTGTTAAAACCTGAAAAAGCAAAAGTGCCATTTGAAAACTGAAGCACTGCTAGAGCAACAAGCAACTAAACAAAGGACATGAGAAATCTCCTCTAAGAATTATGGGAACAAAAGGCACAGCTGAGACTAATGAAGGAGACAGCCAAACTCCTCTCTCACTCATCCTGCTATCACGTAGGCTCATGAGTTTAAACTTTAACATGGGAAGTTTGGGTCAGATATGATGAAGAAGTTCATTGGTGTGAGGGTGGTGAAGCACTGGAACAGGTTGCCCAAAGAAGTGGTAAATGCTCCATACCTGGCAGTGTTCAAGGTTGAACAAAGTTTTAGGCAACATGGTCTAATCTGAGATGTCCCTGTCATGGAAGGGGGGCTGGATCTAGATGGTCTTAAAGGTCCTTTCCAACCCTAACCATTCTATGATTCCATGTGCAAAGCATCAAATAGGTTCATGAGAACCTGGATTTTAACTCTTCCTTTGGTACTGACCTTCTGTGTGATGCTGGGTAACCTTTTACACTTCAGCTACAAATAAGCCTCATGTATCATCCTGTTGCAATATACTTGGAAAATATAGTGGAAATGAAGGTATAATAATTATTACCTTTATTAAGCATGTCTAAAAGACAAAGTAGTGTGAAGAATATTTTGTTTCCCTCTGGAGAACTCAGGATGAGGTGAGGGGCTGAAAAGTAATAGTCAGTTACTTCTGAGCCTTTTTGGAGTAAGACCTGTACCAAAAGAAATCTTAACTGGATACAAAAAAATAAAAAAAAAAAAAACAAAACAAACAATTGGGTAACAGTAATATTTTTCTTGTGTTAAAAAAAGATTTAAGATTTGTCTATTTTCTACTATTGAGAAAACCTCATGTAGAAGAAAACCAATTTCTACTGAACTTCATTAACTGCTAGATTTCTCCTATGTTCGTGAAAAATGCCCCATTAATGATGTCTGCATGTTATTTTTCCATCATCCCAATTCTCAACTGCATCACTCCCCTATTTCGCAGAAGAGGTCCTACAGAGAGCAGTAACCTCTTTTATGTGCTTACACAGAAGAAAAATAACCTAAATAAAGGATGTGAGACATGAAACCCACACTGAATTTCTTGACATTTGATTTTAATTCAGATGAATCTGCCTATAATTAAAGTTGTCAAAGAAAACTCCCTGATTTCAGAAATCTTTGTCTAGATCTTCACTGTCATTTTCCACTAAACTTTTTAGTAAGAGTTTGAAATGCATCACTCTGTTGTTATTTAGGTCTGACTCTCTCAAAAATACCTCCAAATTATTTATTTGTTAGCATTTGAAAGGCAGTATTACTTTTAAACAAAACTTTACAGCCACAATTTTGAAAATGCTAACACATCTTCCTTGGAAGATTTACCTCTGTCACAAAAATGAGCAGATAGTGTGTATTTCACTGGGAATCTTAAAGTCTTTCCTTGGCATTTCCAGACATTGGAAGCAGTAAGAATGGATAATGACGGTTTGTTTTCTTGCAGTCCCTAGAGGTTTTCTTCATTTTCATGTAATAAATTCTTCTGTTCCTTTCTTCCAGTTTCTCTGTACTGAAGATTATGCAGAGGGATGTGAAGAACTGCCATCTATACAATCCTACTCATTATAAGGATGAACTGAGTTGAAATCAAAATCTGAGTTTTTCAATATATGCAAGACGATAAAGAAATTAAGTAATTGGAAATTATGACACCCCCCCCTCAAACAAACAAACAAAACCAACCAACCAACCAAAAAAAAGCTCCAAAAAACCACATACAGACTCAAACCATGGTCTGAAAATTATTTTTGTGTTAAACAAAAGAGTAGGACTATCTTGATAAATAGAAATAAAATAAATCAAGGAATAGAACATGTCTGCATAGACACATGTCTGCATGTATGGTTAAAAAAAGAAACCTGTTAAGATGTGTTAGAATTCTTAAGACTGTCAAAAGCTTTTTGATCTGATACAGTAAGGTGTCATGACAATTCCCATTACAGTTTCTTCAGGTGCCATAAAAAATATAAAAGCAGACAGTATTTAAATGTGTGGATTTAACCTTCTGAAGCACTTGTATTAGAAATTCTATGATCATAATAAATATATATATCTTACATTTTGCCACAAACCCCAAAATAGTGAAAGACAACAATTGTCTTTTCCACTGCAATGGAACCATGCACACAATGACACATGCACACTTATTCATCACTGTGTTTACTACCAATAAAATTGAAAATAGCAGAATCATATGAGATATTACTATCCACAACTCAAATATTTAGGCTTTTATGTATCATGTCCACTCCAGAAAACTGGAGCTGAAGCAAATCGAAGGCTCACAAGAGAGCACAATATGCCAATACTGTTTGTTCTGGTAAAATAACACAAAAAAAAAAACCCAACAACAGCCAAGGAAAATAAAGGCAAGCAAAAAAAAAAAACAAACCCATAAAACAAACAACAGAATTCATAGAATTTATGAAATAATTCGCTTTCCAGACAATGCTATTCCTATGTACTGAGCCTTCTGGGGAAAATATGATTTTATATAAAGGTGTTTGGGTGTTTCACATCCTTCTTTATAAATATTTTTGCATTTCCAGGATGGGTTTATTTTTATAAGGTGTACATAAGTGACTACCTAGTAAAGGAATGAAGAGCACTGGAAAGCACAGTTACAAAGGCACAAGCTGAACATCAGGTGACTAGTTCAGGTGATGCTTACAGAGCACCAAAGGGAGAATTTCTTCTATTCATGAGAAACCGAGCTGTTGCAAAAGCATCATAAACCCAACACTGGCAATATTCTGCAAAAGGGTCTCACCAAGTAGATAAGGAAGAGTAAAGAAGAAATTACAATGAACTCCAGCAAGGGTAAAATTTGAACTGGGACAATGGCATGAAACCTTTGAAACCAGCTAAGCTGATCTACCTTTTATGTGTTCTTGTGTGCAAACAACACTGAACGTTTTTTATTCCCCATGTCCTCTGTAAAGCTGACGAGCTACAAATTTTTCTTATGTACTCTAGGAAAATGTGATTAAAATTAACATTAGGTAAGGGACTTAAACCTGTCAGGAAATCATGAGGGAAAAGTAGATATTTCTGTGAGAAGAAAAGCTGAGTTTTTTTTAGTATGTTTCAACTTCACTGGTTAGGTTGTTCTCCCGTTTGACTGTACTGCTGTGAAAGATGCAGGAAACTGCTGCTACAGGTACTTAATAAACTTTCAATACATTTTGCTCACCCCTGGAAGAAATATGTTCTTACCAATCAATCAATCAATCCTAAAAGTTTGTAAAGAAATAGACTATAAGAAGTCACGGTTTTCTGGGTATCGCTTGGAAGTGGACATTTTAAGTGGATGACAGCTGAACTCCCAAGTATTTGGATAGAAACACTTTCTCCTGCAGTTTGCTTAGTACTTTTTTGAGTGTATATACATCTTTATCTACGAATGTCTAAAACTTCTGAAGAAGAGTATTTGCCAAACTGTTTAAAAGAAACAGCTGTACACTTTTTAAAGCTAGTGCTTCTGTATTTGTGAACACCTCCTCATTACTACTGTTTCTCTTTCCTACCGAGTGTCCTCCTGTTTTCTTAAGTGAGGAGCTTATTTATAACTAAGATAAACAAGTAGTACACATTTTGCATATAATAAGTTATGTTTTAAATTTAAATGAATAGCACAGCTGTCGTGGAAATAAATGCCAACTATTCAGGTTAGAAGATGCACTTTTCAGGTGATTCAGCTCCCACAATGACTTTTGTTAACAGATCCAGTCAAGAGTCCAATCATCAAATAAGCACTTGCCTGTTCATTTGGTTTGCCCCAGGTTCATTTGTGAGAAAATTCAACAGAAACAGTCATATTGAAAATGTTATGAGGTTACCTTAGAGAGTAGTCTTTGGTTTAACTGTTGGCAAGGAGAACACTTTCCCTCCTCAAGTACTCCTGTTCCCAGGAGGACCATTAACAAACAAGTCTATTCACACAGGAGGCTTTTGCGATGGTTTGTGTCCTTTGACTCCCTGCCAGTATAGATCCAGTCCCAATGAAAGGAGTTTCTTCTGGTACAGACCCAACTAATTTCCATTTGCATTCAGCTCATTCATTTTATGGCTCTTGAGGCAAAGCCTTCTGCCTATGCTTTGTCTCTGCTCTGACTATGAGGACTCAGCAATTAGCAAGGATCTATCACAACATTAAGAGTGGGAAGCAGAAGTCAGAGGGAGAATTGTGGAGAGCTCAGAAGCCTGCCATCCCCCTTGAAAACAATCTTTTAAGTATGAAAAATGGCCATGACCGTGATGAAATAAATTACTGGTCCACACTCATAAATACTCTATATTTGAGTGCACACACCCAGGTTGTTTCACTTACCACTAGTTCATTCAGTGATAACAACAAATTATTGCAGAGTAGGATCTTCTGATATGTATTCCAGAAGGTCTATGAAGGAATTAATTAGCTTCTGCAGGGAAGCATAAATTTAACACTTCTTATATGGCACAAGGTCATTAAATGTTGGCTCTTTCATTACTTTGCTTTCTCTGTAGCCCAGACCCATATTTGTTGATAAACATGTTAGAAAAGTGAACAATTGCCACCAAGAATAACTTTCCCTAGTCATAAAAAGTACCTATTTCTCATATAAGACAACAAATATTGTTCAAAATCCAAAAAATAAAAAAAAAAACAACCAAAAAAAACCAAACCCAAAATCACAAAGCTAGTGAAAACAAGGTCATACATTCACTTTTGCTGTTCTTATGTGCAGAAGTTTAAACGGGGTCATAACCTCAGTGTATGAAGAAGAGGTTTTCACTTACAGAGGCTGGTCCCTAATGGAAAGTTTCCTTTGAGGGGTGCAGCACAGTAATCAGTATTAATAGGACTGATCTTCTCTGTATATACCAATAACTTTGATTTGAGAAATGTGTTGAACTTTAATGAAACCCAAAATGGACTAAGACAATCAATATGAAAGGGAGAAGAAAAAACCTATATATAAACAAACATAAAATATTGAAGAAAGCAGATGCATGGTCAGCTGTGTGCTTTGGAAGAGTTTTTTATCACATTGTTTGATATTTTGAATAGACTTTGCTGTAAACAAAGTTAGGAGTTTTCTGTTTCTTGTGGCAGAGACATCATTTTATATGTACTAGCAAATGGAAATCAAAAACAACGTAAAGAGTTTCTGAGATGGCTTGAATTCCAATAATTTTCCTTTGTTTCGCAATCGTTTGATAGGAATGCTGGGGAAAGACAATCATATTGTTATTACAGGCTCCATTTAATTCCTCCAGCAAAAACTCTATTTACATTTTTTTTTCACTCAGTTGTTTTCCTGCCCCACTTCTAGTTAAATATAACACCTTCTACTTTTGATAAATGATACTTGATAGCTATCAGTGAGAAACCTGTATTCAAAGTTAAAAATAACACACTGACTCCCTTTTCCATTTCTACCAAATGAAGAAAACAATAATTGATACATAATTAAAATACTAACCTTTTCTGCCAAATAGTATGGATATACTTCAAATTGCTATGTAAAGTTTGCTGGAAAACATTAAAGAGCATTTGCCTATCAAGATTTTCAGGGCAAGAGCATTCAGTACATGAAGGTGTGCGAAGAAAACTTCACTGTGTTGTTTTTTGGTAGTATGAATCACTTACAAAAACCAAAGTTTTAATTACCTTTGAGATACAGAGATACAGGGAGAGATGCAGATCTCTCCCTGTTCTCATCACAGCAGGAGGATGTGAAACAGCCTAATAAAAGATGGGTAAGCAGAATTGTTCATTGCGTGCTCCAAAAGATTTCTAGAGAGGATTTTACTTGCTCTTGCAGGGTTGAGACAAGATAACACTACCAGACAAACTTATATTAATAATTCTCTCACGTCTTGAAGCAGTGGTATGAAAGTCAAGACAGTCTGAGGCAGCGGTCCCCTAAACCACAACTTCTAAATAGTACATTATCAGACTCCTCTGGTATGGCTCCCAGCTAAAGAACATTTAAAACTTCGAGACTGAGATTGACACTGAAAAACAAAGAATGATATTGGTGTCAGCATGATGCTTGTTGAGTATTGTTAAACAGTAACATGAGAAGCTTAGTAGTTACTGGGAAAATGTTTTTTCTTAATATATTTGTTAATTGCAATAAAATTATCTGTTAACATAAGTAAACTAAAGACAGAGAGCCATTTCAGAATAGCACATGGAAATAATGCAGTGGTATCAGATCTATTTATGCAGAAATAGTACAAATATCCCAAATCCTTTCTTTGTTTAAAAAAAATTGTAAAAAGTACTCAACTGATTCAAAGAAATATAGAAATATGTTTAGAGACACTAATAAATACAACCTCAAAAAGCAATGCCTTGAGAAAAGGCATTCATTTTGTAAGTAAATAATTAATTTTCTTCTGGAAGAAATGGACAATTCAACTCTTAATTAACAACATTAACTCAAAAGAAGTATTAAGAAAGAGAAGAGAGAATAAGAACTGAAATTGAATCATTACGTCTATAGAAGATTAGAAGCCAAAGTATTAGAAATTTGGAAGACAAATTTGCAATATATGATGATCAGAATATATTTGGGAGAAAAGGGGAGAAAAGAGCTGGAAAGGGAAATGGAATATTTAAGGAGTGACAGAACAATGAGCTTAAATGGAACAAAATAATCAGCCCAGTCTTTGGGCTGCTAAATTTAACTCCATGTGGAATCCTTGTCATTTATACTCATGGTATTTCAGACTTTTTTAGTGGTACCATAAAATATTTCAGGCTATTACCCTAATATGAGGTGAAGAAAGAGTAAATGTAATAAGAACAAATATGAAAGGTAGTGGATGCCATTGTTGGTGCAACTAGAAGACTGTTAAATAAGGACTAAACAGATGACATAAGAGCAATACATGAGTTTGATGACTGGCACAACCACAAGATTAAAATGGGATATAGGGAAATAGGTATCAGGACACCACCCGGAGCTGATCTGTCCTGGGATAGTGCATGAAGATTATGTCCATACTAGCCAGTGACATACCTAGGACACAGACCATTGTTGTACACTGGAAAACACATAACACTGAAACTGTGAGAATACTCCCTAACATAAAATTGGCTCCTTTCAACTCACATTCTCCCAAGCAGTTTCTGGTCCAGTTTCAGAAGCCTGAATAATGAACACTTCATAGCCACTGTCAGTTTGAACATAGTCATTTTGTTTTGGCAGCTAAGGAGCTCCATGCCACATTGGCTTCAATACTGGGAGGGGATCTTGTGCTTGTTAGCACAAATGTAGCTTAAGAATATACAGCAGAAGTGTTTAGGCTGCTATGCTTGTTGCCCCTTTCTCCATCAAGCAGACTCAGATACAACTTAGTACTACTAAAAGGAACAGATTAACTCTGAATCATGAAGTATCTTTTATTTCCTGTTCTCCTTTACATTGATCAATGTTAATTCTAAAAATTTCCTAATATACTCTCTTTCAAAGCAGTAAAACAAGAAAAAGTTTAATAAAACTGTTCCTTCATATAAATTGCACAGTTCCAGCACTTCATTAAAACCTGAACTGGCCTGTGCACAGGAAAGGTGAAAGTATTTGGATTCTGAGCCAATATGGCAACTGTAGTGGTAATTTTAATATACTAAAAAGGTCACAGTGATGTCCATAATGTGTGATGCCTAGTAACATTATTGTAAGAATATTGCTTATACACCAGTAAGCATTGCTGGCAAGTCAAAGCTAAGAATAGTTAGGCAGTATTAAAAAAAAATCAAACCACCCAAAACAATAATGCATAACTGAGCTATCAGATCTACTTCATCATTCACACAGGAGCATCAATCAGTGGTCACACAAGTTAAAAATTCATTTAACCATATACCTCATTTTTAGATCCTTAGAGCAGAATTAAAGCTCTGACTTTCTTTTCCAAAATTAATCTTGAGATTTCTGTCAAGAGTAAGGCTTGTTTCCATCCAGAGGGTGAATGCTAGGGACGTACCATAGGCCCGACAGATTACAGCAGGTCCACCCCTACTGGTTCACACTGGTGGCCATGTGCGGGTATTTTTCTCTCTTAGATCTTACTACACTACAGCTTCAACAGATCAGGTAAAACAAACCCTTTTATATTGCAACAGACAGCTTCTTTCATGTTAATGGCATCAGGGAACTGTTTGTCTTCTCTTACTTATATTTGCTTGCCTACTATATTTGCTCCACCCTCTCTTCTCTTGTTTCTCCTCTTCCCTGACTGGAGGGTATACTCACACAGTTCTGACAGTAGCCACAGTTTCTCTCTGGAGACTGTGAAATATAGAAAACAGAAGTAAAAAGTAAAACAAAGAAATGGACAAGTAAAAAAGTAAAATAAACAAAGTAAAAAACATAACTACATGTTGCTTCTTCCTGGAAGCTTGCCAGACTGATCAAGGATGCTTTAAATTACATGTATTGGGTGAGGGGGGCACCATTCCATCCCAACACACCCAGTCGGTTGCCAGCACCTAAAACATATATTTGGAGCAATGTGGAGATATTCCAGCCACTCCAGCCAATGAGTCAGCTTCATTTGGAGCTCAGCTCAGATGCCTCTATACAAACACCCGTTTCATATTTTCTTAGGGAAAAATGATTACTTATCAAATGGAACATCTCCTATCCTATTTCAAGCTGAAGGATATTTGAATCTGAAAAGCATGCTTGTTTTGTACCCTCATCCTTGTTTTAAAGCCCTGATTATCAGTCTTAATTTTGGTCTAAAAATGTGGGGGTACATATGATGAGGCCTATTTTTGGAAAAACTGGTTTCATTGAAATTAGAAAGCTTCTTGAAAAAGACTTGAAGAAAAATTTAATGGGAACATTTCTGTGATCTAAACAGGAGAATCCACCACTGTGATCCAGCCAAACTGTCATACACAAGCAACAATACCAGTAACCAGAAGAGCTCTACTGATTTTGCTCTTGACTAATTTAGAACATATCATTATGAATGTTTGCATGGTGGTCCCTCTATATCCCCAACCCGGAATCTCTATCTGATCCAGGCAGAGAAAATCCCCAAATCTACCTGTGACTATTCAAATTATGTATTCTGTTTCAGAGTAGCTGTTTTAAAGGAAGAAAGAATCATGATCGGGTACGTGAAACTGAATAGTTGCAATTTACAGCATTATACAAAAAACGGGTGTTTCATTTTATCAGAAACATTTTGCCAGCTCTCTCAGCAAGATAAATGCAATGCACTGTAGTAGGCAAGACATTGGAAAGACATATCAAGCATTAGTCTACCTGAAAAACATGCTCAGAAGCATACTTTTATTCCTCTTCAAGCAGCTTAACATTTTGCCACCCCTTGCGTAAAACCTATTGGCCTGTAATTACAGGCCTTTCAAGTGAGACATGGTAACGAACTATGTGCACATCACAATATATTTTTGACTACTACATGGGAATAAGACAGAACTCATGAAAATGCATTCAGAAAAATTCATGGATTTATGTAATATATGTTTTAGAATAACAAAGTTTTACTCCAAACATCTCATAATATCTTTATGTTTTTCTCCATGTTTCTGCCTTATTTATCCTCTTGCACACTGTATGTATGCATGCACTTATAAAACAGGGGTGAAGGCAAGGAAAAAAAGTGATTCAAATAATTAAAAACTTTATGGAAAAAAATATTTCCTTTCTCACCCTTATTTTCATCATTACCAAGAGATGAACGAAAGCTAACATTAATTTCCATTGTCAGTGAATTTTGTTGCTCTAACACAGTAAAACTAGAAAACACATGCTTCTTCCTGGAAACTCCCCCACATCACCTCATTTTTAGTGAAAAATACACAGAGTCATGAAACATCTAAACTTTTCTAATATTTCTATAAACAAGGTCATACAACAAAGGATTCTTTATTTCTGGTATTTATCTCACATGTGATGGCACTAATATAAATAATGGTACCTAACCAATCATAGAATCATAGAATAGTTAGGGTTGGAAAGGACCTTAAGATCATC
>JBAFWW010057181.1:9295-23319 GCA_036873685.1 Agapornis canus
CCAGTCCCCTGATCATCCTCGTGGTCCTCCTCTGGACTTGTTCCAACAGTTCCATTTCCTGTTTTATAACAGCTTTTGATCCTCACCTTGTCACTTGGCAAAGTAAAGTAACCCATTCAGAAATAAATATATTAATGCCCTTGAACCATGGCCATATATTAAAGCATAAATGTCCAAGAAATATGCCAGTAGAAAATTAACATAAGGTCACAAATTTGGTGCTGTCCTTAACTTTTAGAGATAGTAAGATTTTTTTATACATGAGGTTTTTATACATGAGTTTAAATGAATTTAAACTGTACACTTGAGGTTAAATTATTTTAAGCTTTTTTAAAAAACCATAGAAATGCTGTAAGATATTATTATAGCAAGGATTATAAGTATTTATTTAACAAACACTAACTTGTAAATAACACTTAAATTTGTGCCAGGATATATACATCATGATAACTAAATAATTACTGCTTCATTTTGCTTTGGAGCTGGGTTTATAAAGAAAAGTTCAAGCAAAAAGATCTAGATACTTGGCTGCATGCTACATAACTAGTCGTCTTCTACTTCATCACCATCTTGTGGAAATGGAGGTTGCTTCTGCAGTGTTAAATCAGAGTTAAGAGAGAGGCCAATTTCATACCCCAGGACTTACTTTTAACAGCTTTGTATGCCCCTACTAGCCTTTCCCTCTGAATTCATGCTTATCATGAAAGCCAGGCCATTAAAGGAAGACCATGGTATTTCCAATGACTCAGCCCTTTTTTCTCTGCCAAGTTGTGGCAGAGAAACTTTTGAGCATATTAATATTCTGGCCAGGATCCTTTTCCCTCCCACCCAAAAAAGATAACTGAGTGGAACCTGAAAGTACATGAATATGTAACATTCATTCCTTCTTCAGGAGTCACAGTATATTTCAATCATTGTTAAACTGGTATTGAAATACTGTTCTGCCAAACTAAGCAGCTGACCTAGAAGCCAGATGTAATTAATACTGTTTTGTATAGTATGAATACAGATCCTTCAAGAATAGGGATATGTCAAAGACATGCTAACTATATGTCCATTGCTGCTGTCATTAATTTAATCCCGATTCTTAAAGGAAGAAGTGACACTGCCCAACACCCCTTTTCTATATCCTGGCTAATCCACCTATATAATGACTGAGAAATAATATCTTTCTACAGTTCTCAAAAAATGGGAGATAAAACATAATCATAAGAAAGACAAATCTAGGTTGTTTTAGAAATTTCTCTTATTCATATTATAAATTAACTATTGATTAACACAAAATGTGCATTTATATTCTCCTTTATGAATATATAGTCATAGAACTATAAACTGGAAATAAACTGATTAGACTAATACAACGGTCAGAGCCAGCCTTAGCAAAAGGATTCTAGGGGAGGTTAACTTTTTGAAAAAGACCAGCTGCCCCCATAGCTAGCAGATTCCATTAACCTTGCAGATGTCGTGAGCCTTATAAAAGCTGTTGAAAAACAGAGAAATTAAATAAAAAAATAATCCCCCATATTTTCAAATGGAGGTAGGCTATATCCTTGCCAAATTAAGTTCCCATGACAGAACTTCATCTTTTACTGGTGAGTACAAATTAACAAGACCTTTCATACATTTTTAAAATACATCATGTGCAAAAGCAAGTATATTGTCTGCAGGGATATAATGTGCTGCAGCTGCCTAGAGATATTCTGAGAGAAGACAGAATTTTGTCTAGATCCTTTAAATAGAGTAAATATGCAGAAATGCATTGTATCGTCACTCACATGGGATTGAGATGCTGCTCAGGGTCTAGGTTAAATATTTAGCTTCCTGGAATTAATCATTCTGTGTCTCCAAAAGAAAGGTTTTTCAAGGACCATTTAAATCCCTTATCCCTGGTATAATAAAAGAGCCTGGGTGATAAGTTTTCTTGTCCTGTTTATGAACTGCATCTTGTATCATTAGAAGAACACTGCTGGAAAAATAAATTCACATATCTCTTATCTTGTTCATAGAGAATCAATTAGTAATACTGTAAATTATATCTTAATCGTGTCCTTAAAGGAAAGAGCATTTCTCCAGTGCAATATATTTTTCCCCCAGTTCAGAAGAATCTGATAATGCAGCTTATCTGTGGCAGTTTTGGGCTGAAGAAAAGGTTAAATGTATCTCATTGAACTAGATGTCTTTGAGCCTGTTCACACATATATGTTGTTCCCTGCTGACTTGATTCTCTATGTCACTATACTTGTCTATAAAAAGCAGGAAAATGCTGTTTAATGGTCATTGGTCATTCTCCAGTTTTATGCCATTTGCTAAACCCTTGTTTTCAGGACACTGAGGAACTTTAAAGAAGAGCTGGAAAGGAAAGTTTATAGGAATCAATAGAGTAATTTTCTGATGGTGCATCCCATGATCATTATTGTGCAGATGATACTCAAACAGTTCAAATGCATCTTTCCAATTTTTGCTTTCTTCTGATTAAGAACACACATTAATTCTGGAGGTAAGATGGCAGGTACTGTGTTCAATATAAGGAGACCCTGTCTTGGATGGGTTAAAATGAAGTTACTAGTCTTAGTACTTTTGAGTCCTCTGCTTCTGCTTAAGAAGCAGTGTGGTAATTATTGATAGGGTATTGCTAGACTGTATTGGAGAGAAAACATACAAGAATAAAAAAAAAAAAAACAAACCACCAAAATCTTACTTTATTTCCCTACTTCCTGGAAAATACACAAAAGAAGGGAAATTTAAGAAAGTTCTTTTTAGCACCAATCAGAGCACAACATGAGGCTAAAAAACTGAGTAGTTAATCAGTAGTTAATACCTTGCTATATATCTAAGATGGGGAGAAAGGAAATAAAGGAGAAAAGTGTTGCTTTAACAAAACCCAGCTATTCCTCTAAGTCAGAAGCTGAACAATAGTAGAAAAGAAGACTTATATTAGAAGATTGAGGGAGAAGAACTAGAAAAATGCCAGAAATAATAGTCAAGAAAAGGAAGACTGGACACAAAAAAGTGTTTCAGGAATATGTGCTGGTTATGATGCAAAAGAGATGAGCTCAGTGAAGAACAGTGATTGACAAAAATATAATCCTGAAGCCTACTGTAACTTTAGGACAAGCTACTTCAACTTGTCCTGAAGCCTATTAAGAACACAGCCCTTTCATTCTTCTAGTTGCATGGAGTGGAAAGACCATCTCCATTTTAAGAATTACAAGAACAGGTATGGTCCCCCTTTACAAATTGTTGTGGTCCACAGTTGTACAAATATACATTCATCCTGCACATTAACTATTTCTATGCTACTTCAGTTTTCCAGTCCACTATGTTATCACACATCAAAGCTATAGTTTTATTACTCCAGAATTGCATTCAAATGAAAAATGCCATTAAGTTTTACATCTCCCTAATAATATATCTTGCTAACAAATCAAAGTAAATACTGTATTGTGTAATAATTTAATACACGACATTAGCCCTTCACAACATAAAATCTGCATTACAAATAAAGCACACTAGTTACTTGGTTATCACTCTGAAGACCAAGAGAATATTTGAAGAAACAGCTTTGCAACCTACTGAGAACATTCCAAAAGACTCTTGTATCAGATTCCCATCAATCATCTCTGTGTAAACGTCTTCTCATGAGCAAACACTACAAACATCTACCATATGAAATGAATATCAGTCTCTAATTTGGATATAACTAACATCTTTCAGCATACAAAAGCAATAATTTTTGTGAAACAGGGAAGCATGAGACAAGGTGGAAATTTTAGAATAAGGCCTGGAATTATAGCATCATTAACATCTATATCAGGCAAGACTTTCATTTTTCATGATGTGGAGCAGGATGACATTTCTAAATCTTACAGTACAGTGGACCTTTTCAGATATTTATTAATGTTAATGGATCAATCATACCTCATCAGCTGCAACTTGCAATGTCTTTTGCCCAGTGGTTAAAGGACAAATATTAGCTATGTATGACTATATAATTTAGAGACTAAAACTTGAGATTCCTCTTTTTTATACAAGTTTCATGGCCAGTGCAGGCATATTTTGACTTACTAGAGTACCTGCCCTTATTAAAACACCTTCAGTGGTTGATTTACCATTAAAATGTCTGACTAAAGGCTGATGCAACTGGAAAAGAAACAGGTTTCCGGACAGTAGTAGCTATACACTTTTCATACTTCAGTTGCAAAAGATACTCCTATTACAGCTCAAGCTACAGCTTCACCGAGGTTGTCAGGCCCCTGTCCTGTGTTCTGAAGCATTAAAAATATAGTCCTGTCCCACCAGCTGAAGCTAACCTATTCATATTAATTGCACTGCTAATCACCAATGTTCCCACACTGCTGTTTATCAACATATTGAAATAATGTTTTGCAATCTGTTTTGAAATAATTTGAAAATATTCCTAGCTAGGGGGAAAAGAATGAAGGAATTGCTGAAGTCTGATTATAATTTCAGGAATTTTACTTGGTAGATATCTCAATATTCACTGTGGAAGAATCCCTTAATATGTCAATATCTGTCCAGAATATTATGTAATTGTTCTTAAAGTCACTCTTCAAGAGATATCAGCTTCCTCACATCATAATTTCTAATAAGAGTGGAAGAGAAATGCCTGCCAGAGTTGAAACAAGGTAAAATGAGTTCATTCAAAAGAAAGAAGAAAAAAGAAAAAAAGTAATCTTGCTGGATTATAATAAACTTTTGCTGATTTTAAGTGTGAGTTTATGAATACGACAATGTTTTTTATAATATGAAACTTAGTCTACTTTTAATAATAGAAAAGTAATGTCCCATACTAAGATCTTATCACCAGCTATCACTTCACTGCTATCACCTTATTAATGGATTCAAAAATATATGAAGTCTTCTGTGGCCAGTAAAAATTTTTTGAAAATAATATTTGTCAAATAAATGTTAATTGGCAAGTGAAAAAATACCTTTAATACTTACAATATATTAGAAATATATTTTACCAGATATTATAAAAATGTTAACAATGATCCAGCCATACAATATATGTCAGTAACTAGCTTAGAGAAAAAACAGAGTTAAAAATAATATTTTTTCAGGGCTGCAAATAGCATTTGATTATTATAGTAATTTTGAGATTTTTCCCCTTTTGATCCTATTTGTTCTTCATTTTTCTGTGAATTGTTCTTTCTAATTTTTCAGTTATTATTCAGTTTATTAATATATTTTTTTTTCTGTTCATGTTCACACTTAACTCATCTTTTCACTTTTAACTGCTTCCAACTGTCTATGTATTTCTTCAAACCTTTTTTGGTCATTTTGCTCATTCTTTCAAGCTGACATTCCCCCACTGGATAAGTATATCAATTCCTATTGCAAACTTCCCTGCCAACACTCCTCAAATAATTTTGGGAAGCATCAGTTCCACAGACGTGAATAACTTTGACTTTGAGTACACATAATCTTTAACCAACAACACTGACAATTTCTGACAAATATAGAATCTAGAATGGTAGCGATGAAATACATTTCACATAGTCACTCCAGAGTCATCAAATGGCAGGATTAACAACTCGACATTAACAGCTTGTGTCAGCTTTGAATGATCCAAAAAGAAAAACAGGCCCTGTATGATGCTCCTAATCCCTCAGTTTACCTAGCTGCAAAAAGATGTGAATGTTTATGTATGACCTGAAAGAAGTTCATCCTACTTTGCTACTCAAAACCTCCAATATCCTCATCAGTGTAGACATAGTACCACCATATATTACCATACCACACAATTAACAACCCTGAGGTTTTAAAATTATGCAATACTAAGTACCAGAATTACTAGACACCGATATTACTGTAGCATCACAATCACCACAACATGAATCTTATTCTTGGTTCTGTACAGTACTCTCTGGTTGAATACTGTTCATCTGCTTTTGCTCCCTTGACTCCTAATACAATTTTTCCTGAAAGCTGGGGAGCTTTCAAGAAAAGCTCCATATGTAGCCTCCATAGTTACACTGTAGAGGGGATGTAAATGCCTGAAACATTCCCCACATCCTGCACTGTTCCTCCCTCTCTCTCACAAATGCTGAAGCAGATAATAACAGTGACTTGGTGTCATATATCCCTGGAAGACAGTGAGTGAAAAACAGAAGCCCATATCACGGCAATGGAGTCTAGGAGCAGAGTAATATGACAGCATACAAACATCACAAATTTCAGCCTTCATCATATGGTAGAGTTTCTCCATGATCTTAGTCCACTGGGATCATACTGTAAGAGACAGAGAAAAATCCCTCTTATGGCCCCTGAAGCCTTGGTAACTCTCTGTCCAAAGATTTAATAGAAGAGTCATAACTAAGGCTTCCATGATTCATATTTCTTACCGTCATTATCGAGGCGGCATCAAGTTATTTAGTTCATTACTAATCTGACAGTGCACTTCTAAGATACTAATGCCTATCTACTGTGCTGTGCTCCATGAGCCATTTTCCACAACCTTCTTGCTAGAAGTCCTAAGCATTAAAAAGGGAAAAAGGAATAACACTTGAATATTAAGCAATACTCTTTTACTTTTATAAGTAAATGCAGTGTCAATGCCTAAGCAATGGAATAGATGGAGGTTTCACCAAGGATATTTTCTTGGACTTCATACTGATCCTTACTGCTACTTCTCCTCTCCCTCTTGAAATCTATTGCTTATCTTTATATCTATTTTTACTTTTCACTCTTATTTCTTAGATGTTCAGTGTATCACTGTTATACAGCTTTTAGAATGACAGCGAAAGTGAAGCTATTTGGGCTGTCCTCCTGTACAACAGCACTTCCTCTTTTGCAAAGAGACAGCAACAAAGAAAGGGTCTTATCACCATCATAGCACTACTACCATGACATCAAGTGCACTTTAAAAAGTCTTAGGTGGGTTATCTCACCTGAGAGAATAAAACATGTTCCCCACTTTGTACTTCACAGTATTTATTCTCATTTTTCTGCTCCTTGGGTATTTTTTTTAACCAGTAAAATTCTATACCCTTGAAAGAAAGTGAATGATATTATTTCTCCCATGAAAGCAAACAAAAATGAAAGCCAACCCAGAAATGTCCTCTCCTTCCTTTCTAATGAACATTTTTTAGTAAGCTTGGAGTTCTATTAAACTTTTTTTCTTTTCTGATGTGTCCCTACAATTACACAATAGCGTTTTATCATTTCTTTTCTTGCTGGTGCACTATGTAAGAAACAGTCCTTTTCAAAACTTTACCGTTTTCTTTCACTGCAAGAAAGTCTAAAATGTAACCTTGCAATGTGAATCCATTAAAATTACTGCCACCTTGAATAAAAGGAAATGACAGAACTTTCAGAGTACTTATAAAATAATTTCAGATATATTTTTGGAGTCATCTGGAAAAATATGCACTATGGTATCTAAAAAATAATGACTTTTACTCTGAGGCAGGCTACCTATTGCAAATGAGAGACTTTTATTTTGAGAATGATTTTCAATTTTTATAGTATTGACTAATTCTGAGTATTACTTGAAGAGAAATGGGGGAAAAAACAGGAAGGCATAACATAAATAGTCCAACTGAGTAGAAGAAATCCTAAGATGAAAAAAGGAAATGTGCACCATCTGGAAGACGAGTTTCTAAACATAGACTATTAGGTTATATGGTTCATGATTAAAATCTGGCAAAAACCTTCTTTTCTCTGGCAGAACAGACAGTATCTTGACTCTTGAATATTATTCATGATAGTGCTGCAGAACAGAGCAGAACATTAACTTCTAGGGATATGAAGCTCTGGATCCCCTGGGAAGAGGCCAATCTCTTTGAGTTGAACACATTTCACAGATGAAGAGAATGAAGAAGAGAGAAAAAAGATCTTGCCTATTTACCCTGGATGTTATCAGCTGAGGAAAGAAGTTTGGCATAGCTCTCTGCAGTGGGCTGGCATCTCTGAGCCAGCAAATATCAGTAACAGTTTTATTTCTTTGGTCAAAAGGACAAAGTCCTATCTGAGTCTGCCCCATAATTTATTCAAATTTGTAATCAATGCCTATATTCCAAACTGAAGCAATGAAAAGACTGCTTGAAATGTATTAAAAATATATAAACTAGGGCTAATTAGGACAATTTTTTTACAGTTGTATTCTGAAGACATCTGTCCCTTATTAGTGAAACTATACAAGATAATCTTGAAAAATCTTCTGAGTATCACAGGGTATTTGAGAGTGGCAACACCTGACATAATTTTCCCAGGCACTACACCAGCATTTCCTCTATGTGAAATAAAAAGAAGATTAGAATGGGGAACAGGTAATATCACTCAGAATATGTATGTGGGAAGGAAGAGAAAGTATGAAGCAAGAAAATCTTTTATAACTGCTTATCTTTACTTTTCTATCTGAGAAGAAACCTTTTCAATTATGGCTATGCAGCACAGTTCAGCACACAGCAGATCGGTTACTAGCAGCATCAGTCACACCAGACAAATTCTTGACAGAAAAAATAAGGAAGCAGAGTGCAATAAATATAGTGCTTCTTACTAAGTTGACGGTGTCTCTTGTATTTACCCTAGAGCTTAGGGCTTCCCAAAGCCATCCTTACCAGGAACCACAGTTCCCTCTAAGATTATGTTCCATGCTTAACTATTACCTTGATTAATCAAGAAACAGAAGTATTGAATTTAAGAAAATACACATATTTTTCTATCCACTTATTCTATTCTTAATGGACATTTTTGAAATAGTGATGTCAATTATTTTCTTCCAGGTTTGAGATTATTCTCAATTCATTAATTTAAAGTATCAAAGATAGTCTTTGTATGGTTTACTTTCTCATACTCAAATTCAGAATAAGGTACTTTCAATAGTATTTTCAATTATACAAATACTTTTTCTTCCTTGATCAGTCTCCATGTGCACAATAGACTATGAGCATAAAGTGGATAAGAAAGGTGCATCTAGGATAATTTATTTACCTTGGAGACATTTGGACAAGATCTCTTTTAACACTTAACTATTTTCTCATATTTCTCGGAGGCTGAAGGATAAACAGGGTCACTTTGCCTTTACAAAGACGAAAAGCAGACTAGAATCCCTGAGGGCAGGAACTATCATGAATGAAAAACCTTTTTCTAAAACTGATGTGATAAAAGATAAACCACAATTAATGCAACAGAGTGGTAGTCTAAAATTTCCAGCATACAGGCTGCATTCAGAAATTTTCAGATCATACATCTGATTAAGAATCAGAAGAATTAGTTCCATGAATTAGAAGAGATGTCTGGATAGATTAGGTATCATAACTGTCAAACAGAATTTGATGAAAAGAATTTAGGAAGATTTCATGAGCAGATTGGTGTCTGTTGGTCTGTTAAGAATGTCAGCAATGTTTTCTTTAGCAGAGTACTGAAGATTTTTCCCTTTTAAGAAGAAATGTTGGAGGATTCTGATTTACTGCAGACCAGCTGGGTGCAGAAGGCACCTTCCTCTGGAAGTCTGAGAAAAGCCATTTTTCACTGTAGACCTTGGGCAGCTGATTTAGCAGGGAAGTGAAAAGAATGAAGGTAAAATGAGCTAAAATAGCTAGGAAAGTAGCTTCTAGTATTTGAATGCAGAAATATGCACACTGCAGCTGTGGCATTACAGAGGCAATTAAATGGGTGTTCCATAATCTTTGCTTGACTCACAAGCCAAATGGGATGTATCATTTTAAAATTCTGCCTTCATGCACTACACATGTGAATAAATGCTGTACAATAATGTTTTATCTCCAGATTAGTGGATACAACATGACTAAGAGTGCTATTTTAATCACCTTTGCAATGATGATTACTCTACTGTAAGACACTAGAGAAACTTTAATCTAAGACTAGTCATTCATCTCCATTTCTCCCTTGTCAGAATCCACCCAGATGCTGTCTAATGTGACCTTTTTGCTCTTACTTCCCCATGCTGTTTGCCAGTTTAGTTTGATCTGTGTGTTCCCCCATAATAAATATGTCTTATCACTCTCTTTGTATAGACCGAAAAACAGAGTGGTTATCTTGATATCTATGACAATCTGTTCAAAGTACTACACTGAAAGAGACTGCTCAGAAAATACTTTTATATCATTTAGTTCTGCCTCTTCTATTTGTTCTGTCTTTGTTTTTAAAAAGGGAGAAAAGAAGCAGGCATCAGGTATTTTTGTGGAAGGCCAACAATGTTAGATAAAGCTGCTCTATTTGTTAAAGGACTGTAAGCGGTATAAGATCTCTGAAGAAATAACCTTTATATTCCCTTTTTGCTACCAAATTTGCATACTGATATATAACAAAGATCTTTACTGTCTGAGGATATGAAGCTCAAACATGAAAAAAATTTGCAAAACCTATGTTCATTTGGTGCTGGTTAGTTTGCTAGATCTTCATTACTTCATTTTTACTCAATATAATAAAATAATGATCACAAAATTGTGATCTCAGAGGGCCTCAGGTAAGCCAGCAACACCCTTGTATAAAAATTAGGTTAAAGAGGCTTACCCAAAATTCAAATGGAGGGCTGTTTGTTATCTTCTGTTCTTTACAGAAAGTGTAGAAGAGGTGGTGGACCAAAACATCCTATATATCTGACAGCTCCCATTCTGCTATGCTCCAAACAGATGGCAGGGCTTCCAGGAATTTCTAGGGTTTTTCCTGCTGGGATCCTATGTAAGGTATGGTTGTCCCTCTGCGTGAAAAAAAGGCAGAAGAACAAGCCATCATAAAACATAAGGGATAGCCTTGTGTTTATTTTGTTAAATGAATTTACATACTTAGAGAAGGAGAAAGCTATAATTACTCCTTTTGGTTGCTAGATAGTGTTGCTGATTTTTCAAGCACATCTCTACAAAGGGCAAAATATAAAAGTTCATTTTGCTCTAAAGATAGTATTTGTTGTCAGAGCATTACCTGGTTTTAAGTGGTGGAATAGCTCTGGAAAAATAACATGCATTTAATTATGTCTATTGGATATTCAAGGCAAAAATGTATTTACTGGGAACAGCTTCATAGTGTTGCATAAGGTTGCCAGAAGGAGCATCTGCTAACTACCTGAACTAAAACCCAGGCAATTAAGATATACAGATAGGAGAGCGATAGTATTTTTTGGAAACTGGCCATACTCTGCCCTCAGTTACCTTTATACAGTTCCAGAATAACTCTTCAGAAAGTTAATAGTTACTTTGAAATAAGAATATATAACTGAAAGCAATATTTGCTATATGTTTTGGAAACAGTGTTAATTTCTACCTGAGATTACTAAAGTGAATGAAAATGGAGGTTACAATATACTAATAAACCTGACTGATATTTAGAATAGCTCTTGACTAATTTTCTTGCTGATAACAAGTCCTAGAATTGTTACTGAAAAGAGTCTTGCCAAAAGATCATTGGCAATTAAGATATGTTTCTGATGTAGCAGACATACAGAATATTTGATTGGATTGAACTCAGTGGAACATTTAAATCTTGCTGTAAAATATGTTATTTCCTCTGCTTAGACTAGTACATATTTAGTTACCACGGAGTAGGAAGAGCCATAGTGGAAATCAGAGTATTCACAATTCCTGTATGTTTCAAGTCTACAAAGAATTTAAGCATATTCTTAATTTTTAATTAGTCCCACTAACTTATTTTTTGTAAATTTAATTATTTACAGTTAGAGAACATGAGGCTAAATGCTGTTCTGGATGTGACCCTAATGACTTCAGGGATATGAGTCTATACTAAAGAACTTATTCTCATGCATAACTTTGATTTAAAATGATACTGACCACTACAAAAGTGTGGAGTATGTAATCAGTAGATTATTTGTTGCTGCCAGTTGATTATTTGTTGTTGTTTCTATGTCTTCCACAAATTATTAGAAAGAAAGGGCAGGTCAACCCAAGTGTAAAAAAGTATTTAATTTTATTAAGGACTATGTAAATTAGGTGAGCAGGCCAAAAGTGACCAGCTTAATTCAGCATAATGTATCAGCAAAATGGAACAGCTGCCTTGGGGTATTAGTGACTCAGAGCTTTAACTTTTAATCACTACATATAATTAATCATATGTCAGAAATAAATACACTTTTGATTTAGTTATAGAACTTAGAGTTCTGTAAGTTTTATAGAACTCATAAAAACATATATACCTCTTAACCCTATCCTAGAATCACATGCTAGTTCAAGGGCTAGTTCCTTCAGTGCTATCAGAGCAGGCAAACTGTGAACACAAAAATGTGTATACAGTTCTATCCAGACATTTTGAGCTAGTATTCAGTGCTGATTATATGAATTCAGACACTTGAACACTAAATGCCTTTCCTCAACCACAGCACAAAATACCTAAGAATTACAAATGATCTTTCCTACCCTCCCTCTTCCCCCCAGTTTTCAAGATCTAAATACTGTAGTAATAAGTCACTTCAAACAAAGGATTTCAAATCACATTTGAAATGGCCAGTTGATGAGATATATATCTACCTGAACAGAATTTCCAGAAATATTTAAAATGCTGACTCTACTGTGGTTGTATGTGGACTCATTTTGAGGTTAATTTTGTGTGCCTTTTCAGGCAAAAGAGTCAAATAGCAGAATAGTTCACAGAAAAGGACCTTTTAAAATTAATGGTAGAAAATAAGAACATAGCAAATTTTGAACTTGTAAATGTGACTAGTCATGAAAATTTATAAGTTCTTATAACCAGTCCTGAAACAGAAAAATACTGTATGACTCATACACCCAATCAAAGCTCTTTAAAACATCTTAGATATTGAATTTCAAATATTTGCAGTTGTGAAAAAACATATACACTAAAACTTACTCAGAGAAATTATCTCATGAATATATTTGAGAAAATTATAAGATGTTCATGACAAAATCACATGCAGAAAGACAGCTAAAACTAATTATATCCATTATTTGCCAAAATTATTTGAAACATCTAGTCATCACCAATATCAGGTACAAGGCTTGTAAAGCAAGAGTAAAAATACTTTAACGCAAGAATAGTATCATTCATAATAGCCAATGTTCACAAACTTCCTTATGATTATATTATTGACATGTATTTTTAGGTATGAGAGAGTACAATTAGTCATTTTTATGTAGTCTTCTATTTTTATTAAGTTTTTCTCAAAGAGTTCAGCATTTTTACAACTGCGGGAAGCATGCTGCATGACTTATAGTACAAACACAAGAAAATATAACTTTGTGCCAATGAATTTAGTGTAAGAATGTTTTTGCTTTACCTTTACGGCAATTTCTTGTAAAAATAAAAACCAAAGTGATTCATTATTTGCATAAAATTATTATGCACTATGTATTTGGATATATAATAGGGTCACAGACCTCTATGCAAACAGACCATAAAGCAGTGAAAGAAAGACTTAATTTGTTGCATTTGGTCATGTGCAGAAAGATTACTTGTAACCTTTCAAACCGTTAATTTACCATGAAGCCTTAAATCATAACATAAGCTGAAGAAGGTATGCTCCATCAACCCATGGCTTTAGACCTACAATCAGTGAAGTGGGCTGGGCACGGATCACTTAACGTCCACTAAAACTGTTCCCTATTGCTGGGTCATCACTAGAGACAGTAAGAAATCTGTGTGAGAAAAGCAACCTTTAAATTGGAGATGTGCTAGTATTTCTGTACCTAATCAATAACAAATGGCTGATATGATAGTGCTTCAAGAAGCAGCTGTGAATTCCCCCAAAAGAAATCTATTTAAGATATGCTCCAGAGGAAGGAGAAAAGCTGTTCTAAGAGCCAGGACCACAGTTTGAACTTTAGAGATGATAGCTTTTGAATGCTTTCTCTCTCTACCCAAGAAACCACAAGGAGACCATTCTCTGTCAAGTCTAAAAAGCAAGTACATACAACTGCAAGGTGGAACAGCTGGATTAGTAATCATTGAAAACAATTTATTTGAGTAATCTTTTCTTCATTCCTTCAATTTTAAAATTCATATCCATAATTCAAGTATCATAGAATCATAGAATAGTTAGGGTTGGAAAGGACCTTAAGATCATCTAG
>JBAFWW010057185.1:0-11894 GCA_036873685.1 Agapornis canus
CCCCGCCGCCCCCGTCCCGCCGGCCCCCCCCCCGCCCCCTCCCGCTTTCAAGCAGCTGAATAAAACTAAATGAATAGAAATGTGTCTTGTAACAGCAAGAGTTACAGAGTAAACAGTTACAGTCCTGCTGTGTGTAGCAGGGGTGTTGTTCAGGACAGCTACATTCCATGTAAAACAAGTGAAACTTCTCTCATCATTTTCATAGTGTCAGAGCACAAAACCAGCTATACATCCATGACACCATATCAGGGCCTGATCCAAAGTCCAATTAAGTTTATTACTTCAGTTCTGTGAAAACTTCTGGCAAGTCAATCAAGATGGTAATTTCTTGTTCATTCAGTGCTGACTAGAGACCATTTCTGGGGACAATGCAGCTGGGAAACAGAATCTTACTTTATTATTCCCCTGAGATGTTGCTGCAGCAGGAGGGGGGAGTACAGGAGTGTCTGTAGCTGTTCAGAAACATAGTAAAATCTGGAGTGTCGTCATATGAGCACATAGGATAACAGTAATACTCCTCCATGTTTTTTGTCTTCAGAAATACCAAAACAAAGCCAGTTAGATAGCTGTAGGTGCAGCATGGTCCATGTGTTTCTAATTCCTGCTCTGAATAGTAATACCTCATGTATGACTACATTATTCTTAACAGGAGCCCTAATAGTAATTTTACACAGTATTTCACCAGGATTCAAACAGAGCTACCACTATTGCCTGCATGAAAATGAAAAGCAAACAAACCAATCCGCAAAACCTTTTTTTCTTAGAAAACTCCGTCTAGTGTTCTGTTGGATCTTTTCCTCCAGGAGAAGCCAAATGGGATGAATAAACATATTTGGGATGCAGCCATGCTGTATGTGTTTATCTGTGATAGGCTGCAAGATTGATGAGAGCAGAGGGGGAGGAGAAGGAGACATAGTTCAGAGAAGTGGTGCAGAAAAGACAGATGCAGAAAGAACTGTAGTAAGAACTGCAGTGCTCCTCAGTATTCATTATCAAAACCACCTCTTTTCAGTTTGCCTTGCTTAATCAGATCTGAAACCCTACAGAGATGGATGTTTAAATGGATGCACACATGAGGGTGGGTGGCTGGTTTGGGCTAAGAGTAGGCCAGGGAATAGCCCAGCAGCACTGCTGAGGTACCTGAGGCATACTGAGGGCAGATGTAATGATATAACTGCTAGTCATAGCTCAGCTCAGTTCCCACAGTGATTGCAAAACCCCAAAGGAGAAAGGAAGATACTGTAGAAGGTAAAGAAGCAGGAATGGGTAATTATATGACTCCACATGAAAATCTGATTAAGCTCACTTCAAAACAGCTGTGCAAACCTAGAAATGTTGTATTTCTGTAGAACAGGCTATAAAGCAGATTACACATACAGACTCTCTAAGAATGCAGTCATTGGCACATGTGCCTTGTGCTTATACAGAAGTACTAGATTTTGGGAAAAACTTCTTGCCAAAAACTTACAGAGGTATTTACCCTACTAGCACATGAGAGTGCTTTGCTGTAGCTAGTGACAGAACAACTGATTCACTATTAGGGTATGGCTAGAGAAAATACCAATTGTTGCCAACTTCTGTGTCTTTGTGACTAGTTTTATAAAACTGGTTTGTTTGTTTGTTTTTGCCAAAGACGAGTTACATGAATTAACCTGGTTAATCATGATTCAAAGTTTTAGTTGAAAGATTCTTGTCTCCTTACAAGTAGAGAAAAAAAATTGTTGAAAGTGTGAATCAGTGCAAAATTAAACACCTTGAAGAAAATTAAACATTTGTTCTAAATCTAGACAAGTATTTGACAGGTAGTAAGAGTCATAGTGAGTTTCCAGGTTTTCTATATTAAGGTGACTACTTAAGTAGCTGATGTGCTCCTCGTCTCTGAACAAATTCAGCACACAATTTCAGAAAACTGGATTTTAACAGCCTGTTTGTCTTTTATGTATGCTGCTCTCTCTCCAGTCCAAGCTCCTTTCCTCAGAAGAGTAAACACCTTGAAAAGCCACAGTCTAACACCATGAACCACTTGCTCACCAGGCTCCTCCACACTGCCTGTGCATAAGAACAACAGTGCTAGCTCGCATGGGAAAAAAAAAAATATATATATATTTTTTTTAAAACAGAGAAAAAAATTAAAATCCCCAAACAACAACCCAACCCAAAACAGACTCCACAACCCATGTACAGTGGTGATGGGATGGATTGAGCAGAGTGACTCAGATTGCTGATTTGCTTCCTTCAGAAATGTGCCTCCAGACTTCCTAACAATAGAGTTGTAATAGAATGCTTTCTGGCACCTTCAGTGAAACCTGGAATATGGACAGTCTGTCTACTCCTACAGTGGTTGCTGTACTTGCAGCAGTTTTCAGGTACAGACATGCCCTTACATTTAGTTTTATACCAATAACCTCTTTTATGTGGCTGGGAAGATAAGCAGTGTCAGTGTTTGTTCTAAGGGTGTTGCAGACATTGGAAACGCCAGTCTCACTCTGTATATTTGAGGACACAGGCATATGAAAGCCTTTATGAATTTTTGAAATAAATTAGCAAGGTAGTAAATATGATTTCAAAGTTTGCATCTAGGTTGTAGAGTTATTCTTTAGAAGTCTTACTCATAAAGAAATCTTATTAAAAGTCTACCATGTTTCAGAGTCAGGAACTGTGCTTACCTCAGCATGTCAAGGGATTTCTAATATGAAGGATCTGCATAAGGAAAATACAGTAAACTGCAAAACAATTGCAATGTAATTAAGGCTTACTCCTAAGGATTTTGCATTTTTATGTAAGGAAAAAAAAAATCCAACACAAAACCTTGATATTCACTGAAAATAAAATCAGGTAGTAAATTCTTTCTTCCCCAGAGCCCAGCTGTGTTTCAGTTGAAGCCAGTATATTCAACAGCAGCAGGATCTGGCTAGGCAATGGAATAACAAAGAGGTTGATTGATACATCACAGTCTTATTTGAGAAATGGCTTAGTATTTGCTTTATTAATGTTTGTGTGATTAGTGTGTTGATACAATCTCAAATTAATTACGATTACAAGCTGCAATAATATTATAATTAAAATATGAAATAAAAATTTATTTTACTTACAAGGCCAGAAAACTGTAGGCCTGAAAGTCAGCTGGCCTGACTATTTAAAGCTGGTATGAGGCAAAAGCTTAATAAAATATTCTAAATCATAAGACAGCAAATAATGACATTAAAATTGTCTTACACTTGGATAATCACATACTTAAAATACACTAGAAAATAATTTTTTATATTCAAGTCCTATACCTCTAGCATGAACAGAAGTGCAAAGAAGCACAGTGTACTTCTGGTCCAATATGGAGGGAGATAAATTTAGCATTTCAAGATACATGCATAAATGTATATCCAGCAACAGTAGTATCCTGCCAGTTATGATTCCTCACACTGTGTAATTGCATATAGCAGAATCCAGAATAAATTATTTCTTTGCTAGCTGAGTAATATTGTCTGTTAGTGTACTCTCTCTAATTCAATATGTATTTTCAATATGTATTTTGAATATGGATATGTAAATTCAATACATATTTCCTATACTTCTGAAAAATCAGAAAAAAAAAGAGGCTTGCTTCAGACTCCTCAAGTTGATAATAATTACCATTTTTAAGTGTTGCTTTAGCTGTATCTATTGAACTGTCCCCAGTCTTGCTTGGCAAAAGAAAAAATTGCTATCTTCAAAACTGTCATAGTAGTGTCTTTTCACAGCCCAGCTATTTGTAGCCTGAAGTTATGAGGCAGAAGGGATTAGGGATGCAAAGAAATTTAAGAGAACAAAAGAAAAGATTCACCAAAGCTTCAGAAGGAGGTTGCAGTATGTTTTTGGCTACTAAGTTTCTAGTTCTGTGGCCCTATGAATAACGTACTGTAACAACAAGATTAGAAGAATTTCAACTCTGCATGTTTAAGAGGTTTTTATTTTTTTACTGTATTTAATTTTGGCATGCTGCTTCTTACTTCCTGAAACCAATGCAGATACAAATATTGCTAGATTTTACTATTTTATTTTTCATTATTCTTTAAAAGTCAAATGCTGAATCTACTAAGCAGGCTCTGCCAGTACTTGGAGCATTGTTTAATTTCCCTTGACTCACAGCAGTAATTAATAGGTACAGCTACATTCTAATGAAAACCTCAAACTGCACACAGATTCTAACCCTCCTCATGAGTGTTGGCAGAAGAGTGATGCAGAAGACTGCATCTTGCATCACTCAGCTAAGCTGCATGTAAAGGTCTGAATTGTGATGACCACATGCAACAGTAGAGGACATGGACTGCAGGAGCACTGTTGCTGACACACCAAAGCCAAACTCAGTACTTCCAAAAATCCCTTAACTCATAGAGTTGTAGGTTCTAAATAGCAAAGAGGTGATGTGCCTCACCTGGGTATGATGTTGCCCACAACTAATTTCATTACCTGTAGTAATGAAGCACAGGTAAGAGGCAATTTTCCCAGAATCACAGGTGCAGAGCCCACATAGGCATTCTCACTCTGAAATCATCTCTGTGATAGAGATTACAGCAGTCACTGAACCCCTGTGAACATCTATCACCACATGAATATGCAGACTCAAGATTTAGAAAATGTGTGCAATAAATAGCTGTTATTATATACGAAGGCATATAAGTTTTTGTTGGCTAA
Source organism: Agapornis canus (assembly GCA_036873685.1). NCBI lineage: Eukaryota > Metazoa > Chordata > Aves > Psittaciformes > Psittacidae > Agapornis > Agapornis canus. The sequence continues at coordinate 4,669 of JBAFWW010057185.1, forward strand.
GAAAGTTAATATTGAAGTGTATGTAAAGCATAAACCTTTCTGGCCAACCAGTTGCCATAAACTAAGAAATATTTCATGCATTTAAAGGGTTTAGAAGTAGAACTTGAATTAGGTGCAGAAATTACTGGCAGATTGTTACCTTTTAAATTACCAGTAACATCATTATAAACCCTCTTCTGTGTGCCAGCAGAAAGTAAGATGGCATAACGAGTCCTTTACCAGCAATGCCTTCATGATGAACCTTTCTAGATCCGCTAAACCCACTGCATGTACTTCTTCATTTGCTTTGGTATGTACAGGACAAATTATTGAGAAAGAAGGACCTGTACTGGGGCACAGGGCTTTATTGTACAGATCCTCTCTACTCTAGTAAATGTAATCTCACCCTATAATTTATATTAATAACTGCATTTCACAAAAACCAATGCTCATAATATAACCCTTCTTGCTGTTTTCCCTTCATTGACATACACACTAAATGATGCGAAAGTGCCTAAAATCAACTACAGAAAATTAAGAATAGTGTATATCCATTTGGCTTCAGTGACAGAAATCCTAGTATCCAGAACCATTCAGTAACAGAAATCTCTAGTATCCAGAAAGCAAGTTCTCTGAAAATTCAGCTCACTACCCCAGTGTGAGGGAGAAATTAAGATGAAATAAACTAAGAATAAACAATACAAATCTGATCTTCCTATGTACATGTGTACCCCTCTCCCAGGGGCTGTATCCTGCTGTAAGGCAGAGCCCCAAGCTTGTGTTCTGGCACTCGTCAAAACTCACAGCCATGCTGACTGAAGCCACAAGGATCAGTAAGGTTTGTGCAGCCTAAGGGCTGGAGCTGTTAGCAAGAAAAGCATGGGTAGGATTGGTCAGCAGTCAGCTGCATACATTTCTGAATCAATTAGACACTTTGCTGTGCCAACTCAAAGATCACAATACCTGTGGTGGGATGGGATGAGAAGGCATCTTCATGTAGTTCTTCTAGGCCTGGTCATACAGTCTCCTCTGTACCTAAAGAGAGCTAGGAAGAGGTGTTATCTCTTTAAAGAGCTGCTAGTTCTTGATGATCATGCTCTGGGTGGGATTTCTGAGCTTCTAGACTCATGCTCATATTTTTTTGTGCCAAATAAGGCTCAGAATTTGTGGCTTTCATGATCTCTGTGGGTGTGTTGCACTCAGTATTTGGACCGTAGCTGTCCTAAATATGTAGGGACTGTTAGCACTAATTTCCCAAATCAGTTTCATTTTTGCACTGAGTGCTCATCTGCTTCCTAGTTGCATGGAAAAGCCCTGCATGAACCACTGCAGTGCTTCTCACTTAACCCCTAGAAATTACATTTAGAATTATATTACCTTTAAAAATTTCTCTAAGCAGGATAGGGAGGTAATCTGTTTTTAAGTCACACTTTCCTAAATTGCATATTCTCTGCTAATTTTTTTCATGGGCAACACCTTTACTTCGATGATAGTAAAATTGTTTTACACTCATCATTGGCTGTCTTGCAAATGAAGAATTTCTGGAATCCTAAAGCTTAGCTCCTCATGATTTAAGAGATTTAGGTATTCATTCCGAATGGCATCTCACAAAGGGCCAACTTCCACCCAGGGATAAATGACTACTCATCCACACCAACTTTAACAGGATCTGATCTGCTCAGCAGAGGACAGGATTTTGTAAAAGGCTTACTTGATTCTGCACCCATTTGCAAAAGTAAATACTGTATACTTCTCTTGAAGCATTAGTGAAAAAGCAAACAAACTCCTGCAAAGAGGACAAGAGTACCAAAAAATAACTTGAGTTAATGTACTTACTGACTAAAAAACTGTTTTAGAATCTCAGTGTGCTATGTAGTGTCTATGGATGGGAAAAGCCTGGTTTTGATAACAAAGACTACTTAAATAGCGTACTTCCTATAGGTCTTTATGAAGAAATCAGTATAATACAAATAAGGTAATTGCTGAGATATTAATAGGCTGGCTGCAGAAGAAAACTCCTATGCCTCTTTAGAACTGCAGAAGAATCTGTTCATCTTGCAACTTTCTTGAAGGCTCGAACAGTTGCTCAACTGGTTCAAAAAGTTCAAAGACATTTGAATAACTTTTTCAGGGCATGTGCCAAAAATTGCTTCAACAGCTTGCAGAGATTACTTAGTTCTGAAAATATGCATGCAACTTGACAACAGTGAACCTGCAAGATATCTTCTCCGAAGTTCTGGGCTAGAGACCTGAAGCAACAAAATCTGTTACTTTCTCCCCTGCCCTTCCAGGCTGTAGCTCATTCTATTTCCCTGCAATTTCCACTAAATATGTCACTGCAAACTTCACCTCCTCTTCTGTATACTGATACATAAGAATATTATACTAGAGCAGTATGGCATATAGCAACAGCCAAGAGCAAATAAGGAAGCAATTTATTTTTTTATTTGGGGTGCCTGGTAACACCCATGCTTTACTTCGAATCCACTGTCAAGCAGCAGAAAAGGACTACCCTAAACACAGAGAGATTACACTATTTTTTTAAATTATTTTTTATTTTTTTAATCTTTCAACTCAAAGGCACCATCTGCATTCTTTAGGGCAGAAATCTTGTTATTCATTCCTTGTCCTCTGATAATTCTTGCATAATTACCCGAGAAATCTTTAAAGGTTAAAAAAATACAGGTCTGCAGCCAAACATCATAAAACTGCTGTCAAAGAACTGGCTTGGAAACACAAATAAATACTCATGCATTGCCTTCTTTCTTCTTCGTCTTTTTCTTCTTCATCATCTTCATTTGGTTTGTCTTCTTCATCATCTTCTTCATCTTCTGTGTCTTCTTCTTTGTCTTCTATTTTGTCTTAATCTTCTTCCTCATCTTCATCATCTTCTGTTTCCATGCCTGGCTTTTGCTAGGAAATGCTTGAGGCAGGATTATCACTTAGAGGACAGGAGACATGATGCACTTGTCAGGATTCTTTTAAATTAGGTTTTTGTATATGCATGTGTGTTGATTTGGAGAAAACTCCAGGAACTCGCCAACAAAGTTTTCAGTTGACAAGCAGGTATTCTTTATTTTATTGCGGGGCCGGGAGACACGGGGAGAGCTCCTCCAAGCATGTCTCTACCAGGCACCAACCAGACTTGTGCTTATATTGTCCTTAAACACACATACATATTAATTCCATCACGATTCTTTGAGAATGTTTCTTACAAAAATGTGGCAGTGGGCTTTTGGACCCCTGGGGGTCATCTCTTCATTGCTTTGTTTTAGGATCGTTACCTTATCAGTATCCCTCAGGTGGTTTCGGCAGAGCCCATCCCAGTGATTCCCACCTTCTCAAAGCCCATCATTCCTGAAATCCCTTCATTTGCAATCCCATTGTTCAATCAATTCCACCCTTCAGTCCTAAGGCTGGTTTGCAGCCTCCATGGCACCGAGACCAAAGCTCCTCTAGATGTGAAACCTGCAGTGGTGATGGGCTCAGGATGCAGCAGCCGCGACCACCAAGGACGTGAGATAGTTCCCAGCCTTTAAAACCAGCAGGCAGCAGCTCCCTGAGCAGCAGGAGCCAAGTTTTCCATGGATGTGTCCCACGCGGCTCCCGCTGTTCCTCTCGCTGCGGCTGGGTCACGTTGCAGTGCAATGGGTCCCAGCATGGTTGGGTCATGTTGTGGTTTCCCTCCAGCTCCCTCCTTTGTAAAACGGGCCCATGATGTACTTGAGACCTCTGTCAGATTTGCTTGATGCTGGCCAGCCTTTCCAAAGTTGTTGGCAGAGGACCTATGGACAGACAGACAGACAGGCGCATGTTATGGTCCCATAAGCCCCATTTCTGTGGGATGCAAGGCTTGGAAAAGAAACCCAAGCAAGCCTTTTTGTTGTGCTCTTCTGCACTGATGCCAAATTACATCAGCGCAAGGGAAGGGGAAGCTCATCCCACCAGGGTGGTGGAAACCACCAGCATCTGGCCACAAGCAATTTGAAGTGGAGCGATCCCAGTTTAGGACCCCAGTCTGAGGCTGGGGAGGGCTCAGTGAGGTCTGAGAGGGAGAAGGGCAGAGGTCGGTGCCTTGGAGGCTGCTCAGGGTCCTGGGGAGCTTGATGCTGGCTTGTCTGCTGTTGGGCTGTTGGCAACAACAGTGTTCTCCAGGCCTGCATGTGATGGAATAGCTCTTGGATGGGCAGGCACTTGGGCTAGTCTGGAGTCTCCAAGTATAGGGGAGCCTATTTCTTCCCCTAGAGTTTAGCCAAGCCCAACCTGCCAAGGCCATGGAGAAGGGAACCACAGGTTAACCCACCTGGGGATGGGAATATCCGCCTGCTTCCATCTGTTCTCTCCTGCTGTGTCTTTCTTGGAGGGGAAACTACTTGGTGCTATTAAAGCAGGGAGTTCTCGGAGTCTCCTCCACATCCTGTGAACTCTTCCAGGTGGAAGCAAGCAGTCAGCAAATCCTGCACACTGCTGTGCTCCCCATGGAAAACACTGCCTGGGAAACCAGGAGCAAAAGGAGTGGCCATCTCAGGAGTGGGGAGGTGGCAGTGGTGACTGGAGCTCTCAGGCCTTTGCATGCTGGGCTGAAAATAGCCAGAAGGAGCTGTGGCCGGAGGGTGCTGACATGGAGCTGGTTTTCCAATGGCTTGTTGAAAAGGAGCTGGGAATTTCAGCGTTACCTTGCAGGGAGGAAATATGGATACAGCCCTTTGCTTAGTACTGGTATTTACCCCCAGTTCCATCACTTTGGGCTGGCTGTGACCACACTCTGGCTGCCCTGTGCCTGGAGTGGGCTAAAAGCACTCTGTTCCCAAGTGTCCCAGCCTGGGGATGCTGCTCTCCAGGAGACACTCCTCATCCAAGGGAGATGGTAGAGATCCAGCTTCCAGAAACCACCTTGGCTGCCCAGAGCAGCTGTGGCTGCCCCATCCCTGGCAGTGCTCAAGGCCAGGTTGGACACAGGGGCTTGGAGCAAGCTGCTCCAGTGGAAGGGGTCCCTGCCCGTGACAGGGGTTGGGGCTGGAGGAGCTTTAAGGTCCCTTCCAGCCCAAGCCCCTCTGTGGTTTGTGAGTTACAGCCCCATGGGCCCAGTGCAGGTGCTGGCTCAGAGGTGGCACATCTCCAGCCTGTGTCCATAACACACCTGCACCAGTGCCAGCCAAGGGAGGTCACAGAGAGAAACGCATCTGCAAGGGGGAGATTACAAAAGAGAGTATGAAGTAACTGTGCTGCACAAAACCCATTGAAACCCAGCCTGTGGGATGTGGTGGTGGGGAGAAGTCCTCCCTTGCTGTGCTGGGTAGCACAGGGCAAGAAGCCTCTGGAGATGAGCTTGCAGGCTCCCACCAGCTTGAAGGACGCGTCTTTTCTTCTCCATTATCTGCACCGAGATAGGAGCCAGGAGCTCCAGGCTTTGCTGTGTGAACCTCCCTATGGCCACCCTCACCAGCACGGGGGAGGGGGGGTTGGTGGCTCCTTGCTCAGAGCAAGGCTCCAGGAGGGATAAAAAAAGGCAGGAAAAAGTCATCCCAGCGTGGTGGGGCTGACACTGAGCAGGAGCCGGCCCTTCCTTCCGCGCCCGGCTCCTCTGCAGCCGATCTGGTTTATCTGAGCGGCGCTCAATGTAAACGCTGTCAGCGCCGGCAGGGAGGAATTCCTGGGGATTTGGCAGCCAGGAGCTGCAGGAACAGCGCTGCGCTGGGGGGAAGCGCTAAAGATCCTCCTGGATAACTTCCAGCCGGGCGGAGAGCAAAGAGAGGGCAGAGGGAGGATGAGGAGAGGAGCGGGAGGAGGAGGAGGATAGCTCCAAGGGCCACGCTGGGACCAAGGCAGTGGGGATGCTGGGGAAACCACACGTGCCCGAAGAGGGCTTTGCCCCCCTGCCATGGACCCGGGGCGCTGGGGGCCGGTCCCGATCACGCTCTGGTTTTGCAGGGTGCGCCGGGTGCCGGTGGAGGAAGCAGCGCTGAAGGCACCGAGGTGCTCCCGGACACCTGAACCTGCGGCGTGCCCGAGAGAGGAGCCCCTTGTGCTCCCTGCTGCCAGCCTGGGGGCAGCTCCATCCCCCGGGACCGGGACCGGGACCGGGACCAGCTCCACTCTCTGTGGGCAAACAGGCACAAAGGCATCCCCGTTGCTCCGCGCATTGAACCCCGAACCAGAGAGCTTTGCTGCCGGGAGGATTCCCAGCCCCACGCAGCTGGGACAGCCCCTGCTCTTCAATACAAACCCTGTTTATAGACCAGTGGGTCTGCTTTAAGGGAAGGCTTTTGGAAGCCACCCTGCGGGTGCTGCTGTTTGTATGTGGGATCAGTTCGGAGGCTGGTGTTCCAAACGGCTCCTGAAATAAAATAGCCATCGGGCTGTGCTGCAGTGTGGGTTTATATTGATCTAGCAGCGTGAGTAGTTCGGGGGATACTTCTCTGTCAGTGGTGTGATTTCCTTAGGTACTGACTTTCCTTGGTAGAGTCAAAATTGGCTGGGCAAAATTAGCCCTTCAGTAAACTGGTTTCCTTTCAACTTGGGAAAGCCCATGTATCATTTGTCTGCCAAGAACTGTGCATCACTCAGGGCTCTTCTACCAGCCAATGATGCTTATACTGATAATTTAACCACATATTTTATATATACTCACATATAATGTGGTCCCATAAGATGTATTTTGAGGTCTTGGTGCTGTTCAGGAGATCATCAGAGAATTACAGAATGGTTTGGGGTGGAAGGGACCCTAAAGCTCATCTAGTTCCAACCCCTGCCAGACACTGGACCAGAGGCTGACAGAGAGGTCGGGCTGATGACAGAGAGGGGTACCTGTAGGGTTCGGGTGTCTACAGACATGAAGTGCCTACAGATACTGGGGTGCCTATGAGGAACAGAGTGCTGGCAAGGGTGCACCTAGGGTCCTGCATGGAGGGATGCTGAATCCTCCCTGGCCCCAACCCTTCCCTGGGGCTAAAGGAGGGCTGTGGTGCATGGTCAGTAAGAGGGTGCAGCTTGGCTTGGGGTAACCTCTCTGAAGGTAACTGCAGCCTCTGCTCAGCCAGGCATGGATCCACGAGCCTGGGAGCAGCACATCCTGCACTCTGAGCAGTGTCAGCTGTGAGGCACCCAGGGCCATAGGGATGCTGAGGGACAAACTGAGGTCTGGGGAGATCCTAGAGCAGCTGAGATGCCTAAAAAGGAGCTACAAGGAACCTGAAGAGGGGCTTTGGACAAGGGCCTGTAGGGACAGGCCAAGGGCAATGGCTTGA
>JBAFWW010057186.1:3059-43535 GCA_036873685.1 Agapornis canus
GGAATGGGTTGCCCAGAGAAGCTGTGGCTGCCCCATACCTGGCAGTGTTCAAGGCCAGGTTGGACAAGGCTTAGAACAACCTGGTCTAGTGGAAGGTGTCCCTGCCTACAGCAGAGGGTTTGACTAGATGATCTTTGAAAGTCCCTTCCAAACCAACCATTTTGTGATTCTATGGCCACTATATACCTTTTATTTAACAGTTTGGTTTTTTGATGAGTGCTAATTTCTTGGTCTGATTTGTCAGATAACAGTAAATTTTACAGATTAATCGTACACTAAGTATTTCCTTTTACATTTTGCCTTTCGATTTAATTATCAGTTACTTTTTACTGAACAGCTCATAATGTCTGAATGAAAAACTGTGACGTTTATATACATACACATATCTATGATTTCATATCTATAATCATACTTTGTATAATCTAACTTTTCATAGAATACAGTCCACAGGATTTCAAGTATATTATTCTTATTTAATGCCTATAATATTTCAGAAATACATCCTCCTGCAATTCAAAATTGCCAGTAATTGAGAAACTATTTTGTTCCAATAAAGACTCTCTTTGTTAAAATATATGCTCCAATTCCTAAACTGAGTCTAACTTCAATTTCCAGACGTTGCATTTTGTCACCCCTTCATCCTCCAGCAAGATTACGTTTTTGATTCATGTACAGTTATCTCCAGACAGAAAGATGAGCCTTGAAAGGCTTGTTCTCTCTATACAGACATGTTCTCCATCTGTGTCTTAACAAAAACTTAGCTTGGCCAGTCTATTCAAATAAAGGACACCTTTTTTAGGAAAGTCCAGCCTTTCCCAAGGAAAGCTAAATCCATTATTGAGGTTTCTGAGGACTTCAGAATGATAAAACTTTTATTTCATCCTTGCTCTGACCATCCATACATCATCTTATCCTCCCTAGGAATGTAAACTACTCACTTCCTCTTGTCATCATACTCTTTGCAAGATGCAATGCTTGCTGCAGGCACGCCTCTCATGACCCCAACCAGCCATATCTTTTAAGGGAATTGTCTTAGACCTGTTCTCTCCACTTCTTCATACCTGTCCAGTCCTTAAGTCTGCTGCCCTCCCTGCCCCTTCCCAACATTTACATTATGGTCTTATCTCTCACTCCGGCTGGACACAGCACCTTCCCAGCAGCAATAAGCCAAAGCTGCCATTCAGAGATGTCTTGTCTCAGTTGATGTCCCCAGTAAAGTCCACCACCCCACAGGACAACCTCTAGATCCTTGCCAGCCCCAGTGAAGCACAGGTAAGTCATACGTCATCCAGGAGCTTCCCCTCCACTCGCAGCTCCCATGAAGCAATGCTGCCGTCAGAGTCATCAGCATCAGATTTTGCAGGATTAAATGTGTTGGAGATGTAAAGTCTCAGTTTCCGCTTTTGCTGTTAGGGAAAAGTACACATCCAGTTTAAGTTCAAGATCTGAGGAAGTCCCAGGAAAGGTGATAGTTATACATTCAGTAGAGAATCTGCAAGTTTAGTATAGTTGCACCAGGTTATACTAGAATTTAAGATTTGGTTATGTATAGGAAAATATACTGAAGAGCTGAATCTGAAACTTCCTTTCAAAAACTATTGGCTATAAAAACATACTAAGATCCACTGTAAGTGGAGAAAGACAGGAAGTTGCAGGGCCAAGCTACAGAGGCAGGGACAAGCCTCAGAAGTAAAACCTGTACTTCTGGATTAGATATTTGAGAAACCATTGTAAGATAAGCATGATACGATGCCCTTCCTCTCTAGATCCTAGCTAGACTGCTAAAACTCAGCTGCAAACCTCCTGCCACATGAATGTCTTCCATAGTTGCATCAGTTCAGATTTGTAAATGGCAGTTACAAATACAGCTAATGCTGCAAATTATGTGCTGGACACATCTTTGCCCATCTTTATTCTAATATCATGCAGAGCCTGGTAATAATCTTCCCATACCTCACACACAGGCCGCCTAACCTTAGAATCACAGAATGGTTTGGGTTGGAAAGGACCATAAGATCATCTAGTTCCATCCCCCTGCCATGGGCAGGAACACCTCACACTAGAATATGTTGCCTAAGGCCCTGTCCAACCTTCCTCTTTAACTACCTTTCACTCATATCAACCATGATGCATATCCAACCTGCTGTGAGACCTGAGTGGAGGAAGGCATCATACTTCACCCCCAACCCAGGTGCTCAAACCTGTGAGAGATACAATCATGCCTATCTGATGTAATTTTTACAGGGTATCTAAGGTTTTTCAGTCACTGTACTGACTTAGGGCTATGTTATTTCTCTGTCCCCTTCTCTCCTGTGTGCCATACGGAAAACCTGGTGATTAACTCTGATGCATGAATTCAAGAAAAGATATTGCCAAAAACTTCTCTGGGACTCAAATATCTGTTTATAATACAATGACGAAAAGGCTACAGCTGTCAAGTTAAACAGTCAAAACAACCTTCATACAACTTAGGAAAGGAGTAGTCTTGTAAAGCTTTCACACTCCCACATACACACGTACAGGAGAGAAGGAAGTCATATACATCAGGTCAAGAAACTGAAAATCTAATATAGCACAGAGGAATGTGGGTGGGAGGCTGAGACGTATGGCTGAAGAGGAAAAAGCAAATTACTACATTTAGCCAAATCTGGAGAAGAGAGTGACAGAAAGGTTTGATGGAAATGGAGTGTCAATAGTATGCACTGATAGGAAACAGGTTTTTCAAAAGTGCCATAAGTCCAGAAAATGACAGGCTGACACAGATAAGAACAGGCAGACAGGCAGTAAAATATTCCTGGGAATCGGGAATCCATATTCTTTCTCATCCTTTCTTACAGAATTTCTGTTGCTAAAGTGCTCTTTCATTATATAAATTTGGGGATCTTTATTTTAATGTCCCAGAATATTTATTTGGTGTAGAGGACTTGTGAAGGACTTCACATTTCTAAATTCACAACTCTTTAAATTAACTTGCACATTTTATGTTCCTAAAGTTTATTCCCAACTGATTATTTGCCAAACTGCATCTATATACGTAAGCAGCTTTTCTCTTACAGTTCATCCTAGATGCTCCAGAGGTATTTCAAGTTTATATCACTGATTCCATTTCCTTTTCCTTTGATTTCCAAAGACATTATCACCATTCTCCCTTTTATCCTGGAAACTCCTTCTCTCCTTGTATGTCCCCATATCCAGTAGGAATTACGTCTGTTTCCTCTGAAATCTGACATTTCATTACTAAGATCATCCTCTGCAATAACATCCTTATTCATATCTGAGCATTATAGGTATCTTTCTTTCTCCTAGCTTTCAGGCTCTAGCTGCCGGGTGTAGTTCACCTGAAACCAAGTTAGTAACAATGCCTAACTCCACTCCAAAATAACTCTTCTTGATACTTCCCACTGTTTGCCTTCACTAACTACTTATCATTTTTCTTTCAAGTCATGCATAAGCCAGATGCAGCTTGCATTTCAGAACTGGTCTCCTGTTGGGTTCCCTATGTGTTTCCTGCTCTGCCAAACTCACGAGCCTGTGCATCTTTTCTTTGTTTCTCTCTTCAATGTGCAGTGTTTTCTTCTAAACAACAAGCTCTTAAATTTAATCATTTCCTCACTGTAACCCTTATTAATCAGCCCACTTCTTCCACACTGTCATCAGAAAGAAACTTAGAATAATTATGAACAAAAATCCTACGTAATGGCTATCTCTAAAGTTATCTTTTGCCCTACTTTCTATGTACCTTGATTTTAGATCAAAAAGCATTTAGTCTTTGACTCCAGCATGTTACAGACACTACTGACAAGCTGTAAGTACTGTGGAATGCTGAGCCTTTAGTCTCTGCTAATCAAAGATATTCTATCCAACAAGCAAACTGTGCAACCTGTGTACTGGGGCTTGTCTTCAGATTTTGGTCCAAAAGGTACTGCAAATTTGCGACACTATTAAGGCAGTGACTATGTGATAAATGCAAACACAGAAAGATCCTTGCTTCTGACTTACCAGGAAATCAAACAGGGCAATTGCACAGCTGCAAGAGAACTCCAACACCAAATGGACTTTAAATCTATTAAAAATCTTTATTAGAATATTATTAGAATAAAGATTTTTAGACTCAAAAAGACTCAAAATCTTGAAAGTCTTTATTAGAATACCAAGCAGAGTAAGGAAACATAAAGAAGGAAAACTCACTTTTGCCAGGTAAAATGGAATTTAAAAAAATAATAAAAAAATAATGTGTAAACCATGTTTTCTCTGATCACATGTCCTTAAAAATGGATCATTTCTTCAGGCTTGCTCTTATTCCAGTAACTCTGTGATTTCCGAGGTTGCAGAAAACTCTGTAGGGTCATTTCTGGGGAGACACAGAGAATCCTCTCTTTTTATTACTTAAGAGCCAACTGTGATTGTGCTATTGCCTTCTTTCAGGAGACTCCAAATTTCTGCTTTTTCTTCCAGTGTTCTAGTTTAAGGAGGGAGTCTCTCATCCTTTTTGCCTCATTGACTGCACTACCCTGCACTTCAGCTGGTACAACTTCCCCTCCCTCTAGGGGCTCTACCAGGCTAAGTACACCTCAGGACACAACAAACACTAGCCTTCCTTTCTACAGATGAGCTACCATCCTTTAACAGGAACCTACATAGTAATGCAACTGCAAACAGGTGTTAGCCATCACAACTGTCATAACCAGTAACTCTAGATCTGACCTGCAGAGTGCAGACAGATCTGCCAAAGGCTTTCTGGTAAGCAGTCTAAAAAAACTGTGAAAGAGGCATTTGGCCCTGAACACTGCTTGAACAGCCAAACATGTTCTCTCCTGTACAGCACAGTGCTAACCCAGAAACAACCAAGCCTCCACAACTACCTTTCTTACACTGCTGACATGTCCACCTCCTGTTTGTCCCCTTATGGGTTGCTGCTCCATTTTTCCTTCTTTCTGCCTTTCCCAAAATGCCCACTAGCTCTTCTTCCTTACATGTCTAAGTGTTGCCAGCACTACTGTCTTCTCATAAAAGCTACCAGGGAGCAAGCTCTGCACCATACATTCCAGAGGGCTGACTACCTTCTTCCAGTTCCAGGAATTGGAATTGCACTTGAACTTGCCCTACATACACCTATCACCAACAGAAGTAACAGATACTTTGAGCAGTGGCATTCAAAGAATACATCTTCAGCAAAACATCAGAAGCAAAGCTCTACAAATGAACATCTTCTTTTGACAGATAGGCTCCTTCTCCTGTACCATGACTCTTCTCCTGTAAGCTGAGATACTACAGTCTCACCTGATGAACCAAGATTCTGGCACACATTGAAGAATACAGTCTGAGTTCCTCCTGAAGAGATCTACCCAGTGAGTAACAACTTCAGCACTCACAGCTATACTGCCATCATAAGGATAATCAGCCTTGGAAGATCAGCTCAGAAACAATACAGTCAATACTCAAGTTTGCTCAAGAAGAAGACCTAAATGGCACTGGCCATATATATATATATATATACATATATAACCATGTACAGACCATAAAGTCCCTTGGCTGAAGATACACACCCAAAATCACTGCACTCAGTTCAGTTAGCAGTACTCTTGGCTTCCATAATAACGTCAAGTTCATAACCAGAAGGCTCTGAGTGTGAGGTATTCTTCCATCTCCATCTCATCCAGGCAGGAAATGATACAACATTAGTCATGTGCAACTAGGATATAGTGCAGCTTAAATACAGCAGTGCAATGTAGTTTAGGAAGAAGACACTGCCCTTCAACAAATTCTGCAAATTTCTTAGCAATGCATATTATAGCACAGATCTAAAATCAATTCTCCTCTCTGCATGGTTGGCTCTCAGAGAACAGAAAAGCAGCCAACCAAAACCTATGGCCTTGATTTCTACTTGTAGGATTCTCAGTACCTTGGAGCAAAAAATAAAGAGAAAACTCGCAGCTCTAGGGCAAGAAGAAAGCATCACATTTCATCTCTCCTGACACACTGAAACTTTACCACACACACAGAGAAAATTAATGGGGGGGGGAACGGACAGACGGGACAGGACTAGACAGAGACCTGATCAGCACTGCGAATCAAATACCCTCTTGAACAAAACAAATCAATAAATGCTTAATCTGCATATTCCCCAAGTGCAAGATAAACATCTTTAAGATGTATCTTTGACTTGTCTTCAGCAAAATGAACCTGAAATAGCAGTCATATTAAAAAGAGAAGCCTTCCCCTAAAAGCGCTGTATTTCACTTAATGTTTCTTCTTGAAAAAAGGGGAAAAAAAAAAAGAAAAGAGGATGCATATGTGACAGAAAATTGGGCATGTCAGCAACAAACTATTGCAAAGGTCTCAGTTACAACAGCAGCACAATTGACAGGAAGGCTCATGTGGAATGAAACAGATCTAAAAAGGAGGCTGACAGGAATGCTGGAACAGCAGTACAGCTTTTTCGCTCCAAGTTGTTAAATGTCATCTTCATACAAATCAGCACAGATTAAGTAAATAGGTGTAATGCTGGAAAACCATCAAATTCTTCAGAAAACTACCTCTGGTTTATATTGCATTTTTACTTTTTTTTTCAGTTTCCTTTAGCATTATATCCTTAAAATTCAAATCAGAATCATCTGACGATACCATGATCTGTGTAATATCCTCAAGACAAATCTCCATCAAATACTGAAGATAAAGCTTCCTTCAGTGACCTCTCAGGCAGGACACAGTACTTACAGGACACTTCCAAAGAAGCTGTGCTTGGGATTCCAAACAAACAAAGTTATCAGAAGATGAATCAAGGAAATCCAGCTGTTGATCTTAGGAACAGTATTGTATTAACAGCTTTCTATGCACATCTTTAAGGATGGATTTCTGTGTACATCAACACAGCATAAAAACCTCATGCATAAAGCACAGGAAAGATTAACATCTGTGTTTCTGCATTTGCACACAGAATAACTGTTATTTTTCTCACAATAAAAAACCCCACACTTTTTAGGAAACAAAAAGAACACGTGAAGATAAAACAGCATGGAGACTAGAAATCAGGAGACAAAAAGAACAATGTATAGAAATAACAAGTGTTTAAGTCCAACCATTATAAAAGAATCAAATGTGTCCACATCAGAACTGGAATACAGAGGTATCGCTCACCCAGAGTAGCAACCATCAGATATGTCAAAATTTGTAGAAGAAATAAAATTAGTTAGGTAACTCATGGCAAGAAAAGATGTACAAGACCTTAAAAATGGCTGACTTGAAGCAGGAAAATCAGTGACTTGGTAGAATAAACAAGTATCATGAATACTAAAAGGAGCTACCCAGTATTTACTGACTTCAAAATTAGACTAACACACAAAGAACACCTGTAGACAATTCTAGAAAAACTTCAACTACAAAAACCCCTGCAAACCTCCAAAAAGTCAAACAAATGTTATAGAGGAATAAAACGGAGAATAGTATGAACAATGGTCTAAAAAAAATGAGCTACAGCAGCTTATCTGGCAGTTGTATACTGTACTCTTTCAGGAAGAAAATCAGGAGGTTGATACTAATAGGTGGTAAGACTAGCTAGGTGCACTGAATTATTCTTTCTCTACAGTGATTTGGAGCACTGAATTTTTTACCTAAGAGAACATTAAAGAACATGAAAGATGTATTTAAAATACAGGCTGACCTAAAGGAGGAGATACAGTGTTTGTTTTCCTTATCTCACAACACAAAAAGCAGAACACATAAAATTATGCCACAAAACCATAAATTCAAACCTGATCAATGGAAGTACATCATGTATGCTATACAAAGCATAATGAACCACAGTTAACCCACAGATCTCACTGTCACAGAACACACGTTTTGAACTTGCAGATTTCTAAGACACTTTATTGTCCAGTTTAATTTCCTGTGCAACACAGGCCCTCATCATTCATCAAACAGGGCAGCTCATTTGAAAGGATATCCAGTCTTGACTTAAAGACTTGACATAATGAAGCACCTATTACATCTCTGATATATTGCTCTAGTGGTCATACATATACACATTAATTAGTTGCAATTGGTCTATTTTTGAACTACCAGTGGGTTGAACCAAAGCCAAAAGCTCTTAAAAATGAAACAAACACACCCCCCTCCCAACAACAACAACAGAACAAACAAACAAAACCAACAACAAAAAAAACCTTCACCAAAACAAACTCCCTCTAAACCCATTACCCAGGGGAGCCGTGGGATGTTCTACTTGTAGATGTTCAAAACCCATCTGGAAAAGGTTCTGGATAACCAGCTCCAGGTAGCCCTGCTTGAGCAGGGGAGTTGGACACGATGAACTCCAGAGGTCCCTTTAAACCCCAACCAGTCTGTGATGCTGTTACTGGTAAGGACACTGATCCACACTATAAATAATTCCTATTGCCACTGCATGTGGAGAGGGAGGGTGATCATGCAAGATTTTATCATGTTCTCATCAAATACTTCGGCTAGTTTGTGATGGGTTAAGAATGCGCATGCTCTTTGCCTGTTTGTGTCAAGGCTGAGGAACTTTTTACCCAGTGGCTTGATTCAGTCCTAAGTAGTTAAAAGCAGCACACTATGGTCAGGCTGTGGGCACAGGCTCTGTCCAACTTACTAGTAACTATCTAGGCAACAAGTCAGCCAGTAATGCAGTAACACATGTTGATGTCCCATTGGCAACTCAGTCTTCTCAATAATAACATGTGTAAGAAAGCCCCAGATCAGTCCAGAGAAGACAACCTGGGAACTCCTAGGGCCAAATTCAGGGTACCCAGAAGGAGCTGGACTCACCTAAAGCCCACTGCCTGAGGTGACCTTCAAACATCAGGTGACTGCAGATCAAGATACATGTTGAGACTAAGGACAACCCAACTCTCCATACATATAAGCACATACTGATCAGAGGATGTATCTGTTGCAGACTGATCTCCTCACACTTTAGGAAACTCCAAGCTATTCAGCTTTTTTTTTTTTATTTTGTAAATTTTATCATTGATGATAAAGACAAGAAAATTCCTAATAAAATTCCCTCAATATATTGTTTTGTTTAAATTGCCATAAATTCTGTTTTACCTTCAACATATTTCCACTTTAAATGGCTTGTGCAGACATTTACCCCAAAGGGCTTTAAAACATCTTATGAAAACCACTGTAGTGCTTGATGGGGCCTGGGGTCACTGAGCTGCAGCAACAGTAAGTCCAGGTTACAGGTCTGTATCATGTAATGCATTTCAGAACCAATAAGGAGACAATTTCAAAAATGAAATCTTTTTTCCCCCTCCTTGGTGTCTTCTCTGACAATTACATTTATTCAGGCACCCTTTCCCTGCTTGTTCTTGTGCCAACATTGCTATTCAGCCTATCTGTTGATACTTTTCCTCCCCTGCACCTAAAAGGCAGCCACTACCAGTCCTTCCCTTTTTTTCTTTTTGTATTCACATATAAAAGCCAAGTGTCATACACAAGGTGAATCTTCCTTTCTCTAGGTTGTTCCAGAAACTCTTTTTTGCATTATCATTCTAGTTTGAACCATTCATTTTGACACTGCATTCCAGCTTTAACGAGTCAGATGTCACTAGGGTCTTCTGCATCAATACTAGGACTTTTCTGTTGCGCATCACTTTTAATGATGTTTCAAATCAGTTGGCAAGTGTTTTATAGCAGGAATTCCTCCACTTAATCTCAGCCAGTGCCAAGTCCATCATGATAATCACAGAAAAGGAAGTACACTGTCTATGTGCCACAAACCTCAAAGTACAGAGGGGAATCTATAACAGCTAAAAAGTGATAGAGCTGCCACTGCTCTCAGTTACCTTAAATTTTCCTTAGTAATCCACAGCTCTTTCCCCATAACATCTCATGAAGAATGAATAAATGCTTTGCTTAAGTTGGAGTAAATGATACCAACTGCATTTGCTGACTGAAGTGAGTACAGGTTTGCTTCACAATTCAGAGTATGACACAAAAATCCCCAGATATTATTCATTCTTCTACCCCTAAGAATACTGCTTGCAGTAACAGAACCCAGTACACAACAAAGATGAGAGTCTCTTACAACAACAGAACTCTAGAGTTCAGATACAGATCTGAGTGTGCTGTGGCTCAAGGCATACTGAGCAAAAAAGAAAAAAAGGAAAATCTGTTCAGAAAAACAAAATGCAAATTTTCTTCTGTCAGCAATCCAATAGTAATTCCTCAGTTATCTTAAAACCTCGAAGTGGGGAAAGTGCATTTAGTTTGGGGAACTCAAAGCACACACAGATCTGGTCAATATCCCTCACCAGTTCAATGTGAAAGAGTGACAGCCCCTTGTTTGCGTGAGACAAAAATATCATCTGTGGTGCCAGGGCTTGGAACAGGAACCTTGCCTGTGGGATGCATCACTAAATGCTCTGCTCTCAGCCAGGTGACCTTGATATGAAAATCATTTCAGTCTTAAAATTATGTTTATGTCCACAACTAGTTATCTCAGGCTTAGACAACAGAGAGAAACAAGCACTTTTTAAGGCATGATTTATCTATATTCTTTTAAACATCTACTACTGTTTACTGTACTATGCCCTGAACTCCACTGCCCACATTGACTAAATCTCTTGACTATAAAGGGAGTCCAGACTAGCTTACATATAAACAAATACAATGTAGATGTCTATACTTAGCCAAATAAATCCCACTCCCAAAGTCCACCATGGCCTTAGCTGTCCAGATTTTCAGTAATGCATTCTTCTTTAATGACATCTACTTGTTTGGAGTTGAGCCATGAGGTTTCTGTTTCCTTCAGGCCATGGAGCTTGCTATATCTGTACCTCTGGCCACACTGAAGTCAAACAGCCCTGTCTGCCTGACTCTCTTTAAAAGTCCTTTATGGAATTCTGAGTGCATGAGTTTTCCATAAGGTCAGTGCAAGGACTTGCAAGGAGTGGCATGGAGCAAATACTGCTCTGCAGATGAGAATGTAGCCCAAGCACACAGGACTGACAGAAGAGAACATGCTAGTACCCAAAGGCAGAGAAAAGACAAGGCAGCATTTGGAGTGAATAAGCTGAGACCTAAGGGTTGCTAACAGTGGTAAAGTGAGCTGGCAGGTGGGGAAAGCCATTTCCAAACCTTCAACCAACCTCACAAGCCCTAGGTCTCCTTGCTTTCTGAGCAACCCCACAGCTGTCATCTGTTTCAACAGAGCAACTGTTCACAGAATATCCAAGTAGGACCAAAAGGCCAAGCAAATTTTATACACTGTCCTCAATCAAAAGTGTTTGAAACCTGTTCCCCAAAATTCCTCCAGAATAATTAGTCTTCAGAGAAAAAAAGTCAGCAACACCAGACCATAAACTTGTGGTTGCCAAAGACTGTTTCTAGCTACAACGCAATCACTGTGACCAATATGGTAAGTGCAATTACAACTGGTAATTTAGAGCAATCCTGCATATTCCCTACATATTATCACATGCCTCAGACAAATTTAAATTTTTACCAGGATTACAATCCCAGCTTGGGAACCACTGTTTTAAGGAAAATATTCCAAAATTACAAAAGCTTTGATAGGAGGTGGAAATGTAGAGATAAATTGTATTGCTGTTACTAATGCTCCAACTATAATAGAATGAATACACTTAATATCATAACAACCTCAAATTATCTGGGCTTAGCTCTCTTTTGACAGGTCTTGAATTTCACAGCTGCTACACGCTAAGTCTAGACATGAATTTGAAAAGCATCTGATTGATCATTCTTTAGATGTTAACTGGCTGAGTAACTGATATTTAAAATGTCTGTTGAGCCCTAGATGGAAATGGAATTTTCTGTCTATAGTTTCTGTAGACTGCTGTGCCTCCTGACTCTTTCCTCCCCATTACAGGGCCCTGGACATCTCTGGATATTCAGAGCTGTAACCTCATGTACTGGTCAACTCCCTAGTTGAAGAGTTTGCCACAGAATAGGCATCTTCCTGCAGATTTATGAATGCAAGTCTAAGTCTTCAATTACTTTCAAATATGGCCAAGTTCCTAGCTAGTTTAAAATAATGGTGTTCTACAGACATGAAGAAGCTAAGGCAAATTATTCAAGAGTCAGTCCAATCTATTATATAGAACAGTTTTTGACTACAAACTTGTGATTTAAAGCATCCGCACTTCACTTCCTATCTATAAATAGATATGTTAATGGAACTTAATTCTTTCCATTTTTTTTTTTGTTTCATATATACAAACTGGAAAAACAGCAGAGGTAAAAGCCTTCAACATCTTATCACATACCTGTACAGTTACAAACAAAATAGAATATTGATCTTAGTTGGGCTGATACCCATTACTCTGGTACAGACAAAAATGACAGCTTTACTTCACAATAGACATGCAGCTACAAAACTATTCATACTACAGGACTTTATGAATGAGCATGAGCATTCAATAGTCACAGAAATGAAAAGAAATTCTTCACAATGAAAGTGGCCAAGCACTGGAACAGGCTGCCTGAAGAGGCTGTGAAACCTCCATCTGTAGAGATTTTCAAAATTCCGCAAGGCCCTGACAACCCTATTTTGAGCAGGAGGATGAATTAGATGACTTCCAGCTTCCACCTACCTAAACTTTTCTGTGATTCAGTTGAATAGACTCAGAAAACTTAGGCAAAGACCATTTCAGTAGGGTATTATGTACGGTGAAGTGCTGGGCTCAATCTAATAGAAATTGCAGAAAATGCCATCCATTCTTTTCTTACATAAATCATCCTTTTACAGACTATGTGAATGTGTACATTTTTGCAAGATCCTTACTAATTTTCCTGTAAGTCATTCTCCCCATTATATGTTTTATTATTCCACAACTTTAGCTTATGACTGAGTTCTAATAGAAAATTAAATACATCTCTTTAGCACATCCCTCTAATCTCTTACTTTCTTTTTAATCATTCTAATAAAAAGTTCCAAAGCCAGTGTTTATTTATCCAGAAGCTATTGTTCTCCTTATTAAAGCCTTTCAGAAGAAAGAGCTGGTAATATCCACAGATTTTTCCCCACCACATTTCTAAGCATGCTGCTCCCCAGCTGCTTATTCTTAGGAGCGTTGTCTGACCTGTTAACAGGACTTTTACTGGGAAGATCATTCCGCCATTTAATACAAGAATTATTTTTTTTGCCCTAACTTAATGTATAATGTTTTATTACTTTATACATTACATACCTTCATTGGCCTCTTCAGCGCTTCCTGAATATCCACACGCTTTCGCATAATGGTCTGGTCTAGTTTGCGTTCAAAGGCCAACAGGTCCATGTAGGCTTGGGACTCAGGAACCAGCTCCCGGATCTGAGAAGGAATCAAAGAATATCCAAGCACTAGAAGCAAGAATCTACTATGCTCTATGCTCTAGAGCAGTAATACCGACACCTTCCCAGACCTTAGACAGACGTGCTCAGAAGGAGTTACCCCTAGAGTAGTTCCCCATTAGTGGGGCAGGTCTCAGTGGCATAGTAGAAGCATATGACTAAAGCTGGAGCACAGAACAAAAGCTAATGAATTCTAGAAGACCCAAGCTGAATCCACAAGGTCTGAATCATGGATCTTTGGTTGTTGTTTTTTTTTTTTAAGTGAGGTTTAACTACAAGCAGCCTGGGAGCCACTGCTCTTAGCAAAGCAAAACACAGTAAATTTGTTCCGTTTAAACTAAAAAAGTACTGGTTCTCTCTAGACTAAAAATAAAGGGTGCATGTTCATGTTGACTTTTTAAAAACAAGTGCTATCCATCATAAGTGAAAACTGCCCTTTAGTCAACACATCCTGGCTGAGATGAAACTGAACTTCACATCAAAGTTTCAACATGACCAGCTATAAGGTGTCAACTTAGGATCTTGCCAACTTCTACTGATATTTCAATACACTAGTTAAACTATATTAGTTCAAGTAACAAACCCCATTTCTATTTCCCCTTTTCCAAAGAAGTTAGCAGAGGAGGTGATAAGAAGTAGGTTAGGTGGAAGATCTGAGCTTGAAAATAGGCAAGTACACCCTTACATTAAAGAGTCTGTTCTTAATTGGCAGTAAGTCATGCAGGCAAACCATAAAAGAAAGGAACTGTAAGTAATTATAATAAATCTACTGGACTGCCTTGTCTGTTTCTACAATATTCACTCTAGCTTTCACCTATGTAACTAAAATATTTAACTTTTACAGTACTTCTGTTCTATAGAAATTAAAAGGTAGCTTATATTTCTGTTCTGCTTTAGAATCAGAAATCAACAGTTTTAATCTGATGTAAGACACAAACACCTATGCAAGACACACCAGGCATACACCTGTTCACCCTGTTCTGCAAGGACACAAGAACTACTGCACAAGGTCATCCCAACCATCATCTATCCTAGCATTGTGTCTCTTGACAGCATTTGAAAGTTGCTGCCCTTTAGTACCTACAGCAGCCTGAGGCATGGCGTTCCAGAATCTATGTGTGAAGAAGTACCTCCTTTTGCTCATTTTGAACCTGCCATCTCTTAGCTTCATTTGATGCCATCTTCTTGCATAGCTGGAGCAGCAGTCAGAAGGCATTCCTTAGGTACCTTCTCCATCCTGCTCATACGTTTCCCTTAATACTTTTCTTCTCCATCCTGAAGAGGAATAATTCTTCTCTCCTGTCTTTAGACTGATCAATATTATCAAACAAATGCCTCTTTCAACTTCATTTGTTTGTTTGTTTGAGATTCTCTATTTACAGACACTTTGGAGAAGCAGAAACCATGGAGCCAAGAACTCTGTTCAGCTTTAGCTAAACCTCTGTATTTTTAACTGCTTGTATTCTTTCACAAAGTCTTAGTATCAGCAAAATAATAAAAGAACATGAACATTTTTAAGAGTGAAGCATAAAGAGCAAGCATTGCCCTGGAAACATCAAGGAGTTGCCAGACAGCTTGCAGAATACAGACAGCTAGGCAATACTTCCTCCCCACACAGAATACAAATCCTTGGACCCAACAAAATACCCCAATGCTTTTATCCTGTCACACACAAAAGAGTCCTCAGTTCCTTCTGCATAGAGGAAATTAATCATGCTGTACTGCAGTCAATTAAAAATTCTGAACCTAAAAAACCAGCTTCAGTTCATGAACTCCTAAGCACATGATGAAGCGGGTTGCTTGCCTACAGAGCCCTCAAGATTAAGCATATACTACAGCTGTGATAGCTTTCCAGCTAGTTTGCAGGGTACTGGACCCAAGATCTAATGAAATTTCTAAGAAGCTTGCAGAAACAGAATAATCGTCAATAAATATTTCTATTTCACACTTTTACATCTTACCATGTGAAAGGGTATTCAAAACTATAACAAAACTGGTATTAAAAATTATAAGATGTTAAGAAAGCATAAACAAAGATAATACTGCATGTAATTCCTTGAACTGCAAATGGCTGCAGTTTGGAAGAGTATCGGAGAGAAGACCTGCACTTGCCTGTGTTTGTATTCTTCTGTAGGTATGTGGTATGATCACAGTGAAGACAGGATACTGGGCTAGAGCAAAGGTCCATCCAGGCTAGTCTGGCCTGCTCTTACAGTCTTTTGCTCTCTCACACTACAATTGGAATAATCTTTTGGAGACATGATAATGTTACCATTCCACACTCTTTCCCAATTTCCCTCAAGACTGACAGGAAAATTAAAGGGGAGCCCTAGAAATATTGCATTGCAGTGAAAAATTTTGTTTCTGGTACAACTTAGCTCAGAAAGATAAAGGTAATCTTACACTCCGGCCAGCAGTACATAATTATTTTTTTCAGTCTTCTTCATAAGTAAGCAGACCCCAATTATCTTGATGTTTATGTGGTAAGAATCTGCCTAATTCCTTCCTGTTACATAGTTTGCCCTGACTGAAAAGTTCATAGCTCCATTAAGGCCACCGCTCTTCTACAAAGTTCTACCTATGAATGCATAGGGAGTATTTCAAGACCTGAATTCTCTATTCTGGCCTACATCTATTTCAAGAAACTACAATAAGCACCTAGTAGCAGTATCCCCTCATCAGAGTTTTGAAGCATGTATGCTAAACTTTAGGTTAGAATTATATCAATAACTGGAATAGATTATTATTAACATTAGTAAGATAATGTCTTTCTAGAGGTCAGGAGTTCTTTTTTTTTTTCCAATTGTGAAAATGCAAATGTTTCAAAAAATTAAAAATCAAGAACATATTAAATTATTCACATTTATCCTTGATTTCCATGGATTATTTATTGATGGTGACAAAAGAATGGAAAAATTATAAGTGGGGGGAGTGAGGACCATGTGCACAGAATAGCAGGATGGGAGACGCTCTCACCATTTCCTTGTAAAAGCAGCACAATGTAGAGGCCCCACCACGTGTGCCTGCAAACAAATGTGCAAGGCTTATCAAACAGAAACAGAAACCAGGGAACAGCTGCAACACTTCATTTCTGGAATATGCAAAGTATCACAGGATAATGGCTATGAATGGCACAGTATGACAGCTTGGAAGGCAATTACAAAAGGCTGCACACTAGGTAAGGCTTCATCCAAATGCTGAGAGTTGCACTGGGGTAGATGACACTGCAAGGGGCATCTCCTACAAACCACCTGATCAAGAAGGAGACAAAGCCCTTTAGAGACATCTGGAAGAAGCCCCACCATTTCAGGCCCTCATTCTTACGAGAAAACATTAACCACACTAACATCCATTTTGAGGGCAGCAGCACTGGAAATGACCCATTCACTGATGTGTCTCCAAATTGACAGTGAGGGACTTTTAATTTGAGGTAACTGATAGTCTTACTTATGCTGTAAGATTTTTAATTAAGACCTCATTGATAACAGATCAAATGGCTTGAAGAAATCCAACAATATCAACACAATTTCTGTTATCAAAGAATGCTGTGATCTCCTCAGAAGAAGGCAGACTTGCTGAACAAGATTTATTTTTTACAAAGCTGCACATGGCATCAAAATGCTCAGGTATCTTCACTCAGGTAGAGGTACAAGGATCTTCTCAAACAATGTAACACTTAAGGGAGAGAGCAAGAGAAGCCAAGGCAGGGAACAGAAAGATCCTTCCTCATCTAGAAAGCAGGAAATCTTCCAGAGGGGAAGAGAGATTCCCTAACTCTGAATTTGTATTTTGCTGTCTGCCTGTCACCAAGAAGTAGAATGGCTGTGAGTGATCCGTAACTGGACTTGGCAGCTGTCAAGCAGAGAAAAGAACATAAGAAAAATATTGTGTAAACAACAGAACTGCATTCTCCCCTTCTCCTCTGCACCTACAGCAATCACCTAATACAGCAATCCTTAGCACAGAGGCAGAATGCCCAGGCCTCACTTCCCAACCCTGAAAAAAAACTGTGTTCCAACTCAAAAATTTCTTCCCTTTTTACTTTGACATCCCATTAACTCCTAGTCCTATCCCTTACTTAGCCCCATCAAAACCACCATCATCCTAACAATGCAATTTTGTTGGAGAATGGTACGCTTGTAAATTTATTTAGAATGTTACCTTCATTCTGGCTATCTCATTATCAAATAAATATTAGCAAAGAGTTTCATAAGATAAAAATATTTACCTGTTTATAGTTATGGAGCTGTGGGAACAAACTAGGAAGTTGTATTTTGAACTAAAGCAAAGAAGAAACATGGAACCAGGACAGACAAGCTGGTTACGTGCAGGTAAAAGACACAAGCACGATTTAGAGAGCTTTACCCTGATTTCCCTACAATGTCTTAAGCTGAACGTCATGAACATTTCCTAGTTATGAAATACAGAGTCATGAACATTTAAATCTAGGCTAAACTCTCTCAAGTACACCAAAGAAACAACTCTGCTTCAGTTTCCAAGGCTGTAGAGAAAGATACACATTATGTCAAAACTGATCTCGTGTGTCCATTCCAAGCTAATTACTACTGTGGCTGGAAGAGTACTAAAAAGCATTATGTGAATTCCAAATTTAGTCTTCTAAATATCAAGAGACCTAGCTGTATCATTCCTGCAAGAAAATTATGTCCCATCCATTCCTTAAAGATGCCAGAAATAATGGAAAAAATAAAATAGATATTTTAGACTTTCAAGTGGTCCTTAGGGATACAATCCTTCACAAGAACTTTCTGAGGAAATCACAGGGACACACTGGTAAAAAGCAAATACTGGCCATGTGTTGCCCAAGAAAGCTGAAAACAGGCATTAAGATTCTGTTTTCACTGTGGCCAAGCATACACAAAACCTTGTATTTTTCATCTACTTTGACTAGACATTTTTATCAAAATGATCCAGAAGTGGACAAGAGACATAAATGCATTAAAAGCTGTAAAATATTTAGTTAATCATGACCTGAGAAGACTGTAGGACATTTCAGAAAAGACTTCTTCCAAGTTTGCTGATGGAGCTGCATACTGAACAACCACAAAAGAATGCACAATGAAGCAAGTAATTTCTCTGTACTGGTGGTACTAATGAGACCATGGCTACTGATGAAAATGACTGAAACTCACTGTGGATAAGTTAATGAACTCATCTGCATGAGCAGCAGCAAACAGACAATGCAAGGTGTAAAGAAGAGGAAGGGTTCTGGGACTCTTCTAATTTAACCTGAACATAACAAACAGAACCTACAAGTAACACAGGATAGGGAAATCAGAAATAAAGAAAAGTACATGGATATGGATCCATACCATGGTAATCTGGGAGAAAGAAAACAATACAAATAACTAAATAAAAACAAAATACAAAGAACACCCCAACAAAACAACAACCTAGAAGCAAAGGATGTAGGACACAGCTACAGCATGGAGACTTTCACTGCCTCCCAGGGAAATATTATAAGAACTTAGGAAATAGTAGGGTAGGAAACAATAGCCCAGAACAATAGGAAATGGTAGAAGAAACAATAGCCCAGAACACCACTGTAGCCTTAAGTGGCCGGGGGAGTTCTTACATACATAAGCAGGAAGACATGGAGCACGAGTAAGGATTTTACAATTTCTGCCACGCTTGGCAGTAACATAACCACTAAAACACCACTAGAGTCACAAGTGAAGAAATCTACTGACAAACTCAGGAGAATTCTGAGACAAGCTACTGAGATGACTAGCAGACAGAAAAACACCTTTGCAATACAAGGTGTCATGAAGCCAGTTAATTTAGCTCAGATTAGAAATAAAGCGGAAGTTCTTAGGAACGAGCGAAACCAGACATTGAAAAAATGTGACAATGACTGCAGGGAGTATTTTGTTACTGGTGATTTTAAATACATACACTCTTACTTACAAGAGTCATGTCAAAGTTAAACAAAAACAAACCAAAGTAGCAGTAAGTCCTCATGATAGCATCAGACTAGTTGCATGACACTGAGAACAAATTAGTACTTTTAAACTTCTCCCAGAAGATCAAATATGTGTTCTTTCTTTTTAAAGTCTTCCATAAGAAGGCTTGCCACTCTCTAGTAAAATTACACACACCTCATCTTACAGCTATAAGGAGCTGATATACAAGTATGCAGACCATAAAGAACAGACAAGAATACTGATAGCAAATGACAGGGGGGAAATAAAAGTCTGTCAGTGATGGAAAACCTGAGCTTAAGCTGGAGACAGAGGTTTCCTTGAGTTTCTCTCATTGCCATTGACACAACCAGGAGCAGACACATAAACAGAAACAGATGTGACATTTCCCGTTTCTGGAAAGAACAATTGCTCTTAACACTACAGAAACAGACTACAAAACATAGATCTCCAATATTCCCATATAGCAAACATGTTAGTTCTTGAGTCCTCTGTTTTGAAAAATAAACATAGTAATCATTTCTGTGACTTCTGCCATCAGAAAACATAAGAGCTAAGAAACGCATTTTTGGCATAGAAATTTTTCTAAAGGGGGTTGTTTGGATTTTCATTAGCATCCCCAGGTGAAGTGGGGCCACCAGCAAACCTAAGAAATAGATCTGTGTCGGCCTCATTGACATCCAGCATGATTGTATGCATAATCTTTCCTGCCAACAAGAGTATAACCCATTCCACCATAATCTTAACATTGTAAGATACTGAATTCTGAAGGAATTTAAGTCTCTTCAGATGGAGCCCTGATAGAAGTACTCCTGTACAGCAGAAAAAAGGTCTATATGCATTTCAGCCTTTCTCGATCTTCACAAATCCTCAGTGTCAAGGCAATCAGTACTTCTTTGCTAGTCAAGGCGCATCAGATGTACCTACCACAGCTCTCTCCAGCAAAAGACCAAAGTCACCCACATCCTAGCAACAATCTGTTTGAACTTCTGAAGTTATGTTGATGAGCAGTCCGCAAACACACAAAGGATTCACAGAGTATCTGGCAAAGCCATGATGTGGTGGACAACTGCTTGAGCCTTAGGAATCCCAAAATAATTAGCATCAGAAAGACCTCTGGAAGTCCTGCAGACCAGTTGTTGCATAAACCAGGTTTAAATTGTATCAGGTTACTCAGGGCCTTGTCCATTTGGGTTCTGAATGTCTCTAACCAAGGATGGACATCCCACAGCATCTTTTGGCAGCCTGTTCCAATATTTTGTTGTGCATCCTACTGTGGTGCACCTCCACGAGGAGGCTGGCTCTGCCTTTTCTCCATCATCCCACACAGCAGTGACACTCACCAGCAGTCTCTCCCTTTCACCTTCTCTTATCAAGGCTGGACAAACCCAGCTCTTGCAGCTTCTCTTGGCAGGCATGTGCTTCAGCCCCCAGACATCCTGGTGGCCCTCTGTGAGCCTCACACCTATGCAGCCTGACAGGATATAATGTCCCTGTAGTCCTCTGCCCACAAGTCCAGACACAGTTTCACAAGTGTGGCATAGCAAAGATTAGCTTCTTTCCTCAACTTGATGACAATACTTGTGCTAATACAGCCCTTTTTGCAGTTGGCTTTTCTCACAGCTGGCTTACATCACAGACTCATTCTCTGCTTGTCCATGAGGACCTCCAGGTCCTCTCCTACAAAACTGGCTTCTACCCAGTTGATGCCCACCTATACCACTGCATGTTCCAGGAGCAGAGCTCTCTGTTTGCCTGTGCTGAACTTTACAAGTTGAACTGCCCTCCTGTTATTGCAGCCTGTCAAGGTCCAACTGAACAGCCATGCTCTGACTGATGTAGGCTCAGGGACCTGAGAGGCCTGGGGACAGGCCATGCTATGAGAAACAGAGGCAAAGACAACACTGAGTGTCTTGGCCTTTTCTATGGCTTTTTCATGAGAGCAGCAGAACCAGACTAAGACGTGGGTTTTCCTTAGTCTTCTTTCTGCTGCTGATCCACTTGCAGAAGGCTTTCTCGTTGCCCATCACATTCATTCCCAGGTTCCATTCCAGCTGAGCTTTGACTTCCCTAATTTCAGACTTTCACACTTGAGCACCATTGTGCTGCTCCTCCTGGGTAGGCCAGTCCTGCTCACACCTACATGCACTCCTTTTCTGCATTTGAAGCCAGTCCGGAGTTCCCTGCTTGACTCTGCTGGCCTCCTGACAGGTCTGCTCAGCTTTCTTGCATTCTGTCTGATCATTCCCCTTTGCTTTGAAGAGGTTGTCCCTGGAAGTTCAGCCAGCTTCTCTGAGCCTCTTTGTCCTCCACAACCTTCATATCCCCAACCAGTTCTTCCTTCTTTGTAACAGGTCCAGCAGAGCATCTTGCTTTGTTGGCTTGCTGACTGCCTGTGTTAAGAAATGGTCCTAAATCCAATCCAGGAATCTCCTGTAGTGCTTGGGCCCAGTGCTGCTGCCCTCAAACCAGAAGTCAGGGTAGTAAAAGCTTCCCCATGAGTATGAGGGCCTGCAACCATGGGGCTTCTTCCAGATGTCTAAGAAAGGCTTTGTATCCTTGATCAGGCAGATTGTATGTAGCAGACAGACACCATGCTGTGACCTGCGTAACTTCAGTTAAACTAAAGATAATTAAAAAAAAAACCCAAACAAAAAAAGCCCAAAATCCAACCAAACAACCACCACAAAACCCAGATACATAACAGTGTGCCTTTCAGGTTGATGTTTCTTTCCAAGTGAAAGTTGCCTATCATTACAGGTCTCAGAAAAAAAATAAATAAATTAGATCCATTTCAGGTAGGAACAATTGAATTCTTCACTACCTGAGCAGGGACAAACAAAACCATTTCAGCAAATAGCCTTTTCTTTTTTCCCTCAATAAAAAACTCCAAATCATCAGACACCAGTAGACAGAGCTTTGGCTATTTCCTTAGAATTAGGCTAGCCTGTAATCTCCATCTTTCAGAGAGGTAACAGAAGACAAGGCTCTTGCTCCCAAGCCTGACAAGCCCAATTCTTGGGCCAAATTTTTGCTACCTACAGGAGATGCACACAACCTAGATACATCAAAAAGAGTATTTCGAAGGCAGCATTTTTACAGGTGACAATGACTGAAGCCTGAATTGCCAACTACTGGACAGTTTTGCTGCTAAGAAACTTTAGCCGATAGCTTGTTGACAAAATCTACTGCTGAGGCTTCTATGGTAGTCAAAGAAGGACAGGTAAGGGCTGACACTCCTTAGACATTCTAACTCTGTGCCACCCTGTGAGTCTTGATCCTTAAGAGAGAGTGTTTCTGGGAAGATTTCTGACTGGCTACCACATAGCCAATGATATAGTCCAGTAACATGACAAAAGCAATTAAAACCTGTGTCATTCTGAATTTTATGGCCACATGCAGATACCATTCAAAATCACAAAGATCCTGCAACACTACAAGCAACAGGTGAGCAAGTTTTTCACCAGCCACTCTTGGTAATCAGTTATGAGCACTGACTAACATGGGACGATAGAAACAATACATCTAAGCACCTAAGCTCCACACTGTTTATATTTGAATGTTTAATTACATAAAAGAAGGCAGTAAGTCGCATCTATGAATTAGGATTATGACGCTTCCTTATGAGTTACTCTCAGAGTTCTAGTAACAGTAATTCAGTAGCTCCTTTATGTTCAGTGGCTGAGCAGTATCTATGACCCAGCCAAACTTCTGAGGCATGCAGTCCAAAGAAACAACTGGAGATGTGACAACGAAGGCAAACATCCTGGAAAGCATCAACTGTAGAGCAGGGAGTCAGATGGCATATGAAAGCAGCATTTCTGCAGACTTCTGCTAGAGATGCTCTATGGAACAGCAGCTGGATCACAGACACCAGCTTGAAGGGATGTTGGAAGGTCTCTAGTCCAACTTTCTGCTCAAAGCAGTGTCGACAATGAGGTTATGTTGTGGTTTGAAAGATCCCACAACCTCTCTGGGTTCCAGTTCTCAATTGTCCTCTTGTGAAAAAGTTTCTCCATACATGTAGCCAGCTCCTGTCCTGTTTCAGCTTATGCTTGATGGCTGTTATTCTCCTGCCATTCTCCACGGAAAAGCTTGCCTCCATCTTCTTGACCATCCTCTCTCAGGAGCTGGAAAGCTGCTGTTAGATTCCCTCAGAAGCATCCTTCCTCTAGCTTAACAAGGACAGTTTTCTCAGTCTCTCCTCACACGCTGAACCAGCTCTCTGACAAGCATGACAACCCTTCACTGAAGACAGTCCAGTTTGCCAACGTTTTTTAATGTTTAAGCACAGTGCTCTAGCTGCGAGCTACCAAGTACTGGGGTAATCAAGTCTTCAATCTCTTGGCTGTGCTCCTGTTCATACAGCCCAGGATGCTGTTAGTCATTTTTGCTGCACACTTCTTGTACATGCTCAGTTCATTGTCCGCCAGGGCCTCCATGACCTTTCCAGCAGCGCTGCTCCCAGCCAGGCAGCACCAGCAAATGCTTAGTGACTCCTACTTTCCCAAGGAAGAACTATGCATCTGACCTCACTGAATTTCATAAAGTTCCATCGACTCATTCCAGCTTCCCTAAATGGCGGCCTGTCCCCAAGCATATTGGCTGGTTCCCCCCTACTCCATGATTTAATGTTATCTGCAACTTTTATAAGCAAGTACTCCCCTGCTTCCTCCATGTCAATGTCCCTTCATTGATAAAAATGTTAAACTTAACTGCTGCCAGGATAGAAACCCCACAGCCTGGCACTGTCTTCCCAGTAGAGCACAACACATTAGCCACCACCCTTTATGCCAAATCATCCAGCCAGATGGCTTTCCATGCATCCAGACCAAGTTGGCTTGGATACAAGACTATTATGGGAGACAGTGTTGAAAACTTTGCTAATCCAAGGTGAATTATATCCACTACTACCTCTTGCTCACAGACCCAGTCACTTTATCAGAGGATGCAATTAGGTTCATCAAGCATGACTCACCCTCAGTAAATCCATGCTCATTGTTCCCTATTAACTTCTTCTCCTTTACATGTTCAGAAACATGTTTCAAAGAGCAGTTGCTCTGTGATTTTCCCAGACACCAAAGTGAGGGCCAATTGGCTGCAGTTCCTGGAATTGATCGTTCGGCCTTTTGCAAAGATGGGTGCAACGACTGCCTTTTTCTACTGAGAGACTTTTTCTCCAGTAAACCCTGGCTCAATTCCTGTCCATTGCTGGCTGTTTCTCTTGAACATGTTCAAGGATCACAGAGGTATGGAAGACATTGTCAGCGCAGACTGAGATAAAGGCAACTTTGAGTACTTCAGACTTAATATGTCTCTGTTGTCACTGTATCACCCAGACCACTCAGCATCGGGCACACATTTTCCACAGTCAGCCTTTTATTACAAGTGTAACAAAAGAAGCTTTCCTTGGTGCCTTTGACATCCCTTGGACTGAGCTTTGACTTTTCTGATACTGTATGTCCAGATAAAATTTCTAAATTCCTCTTTTTCAGCCTATCCCTGCTTCCACCTCTTATATACTACCTTTTGATGTTGGGACCTCCACCATAATCTCCCTGCTTAGTTAAGCTGGGTTCCTCATAAATCTGATCATTTTTACTCATATCAAGACAGACTGCTCTTGTGCTTGGAGGGTCCTCAAAGACCTGCAAGCTTTTATAAGCTACTGTGCACTCTGGAGCCGCTTCCCATGGAATCATACCTACCAGTTCCCCAAATAAGCCAAGCTCTGCGTGCCTGAAGTCCATAGTCTGTATTTCACTAGCCTCCTCCCTCATTCCCTTCAAGATCTTGAACTTGTTGCTATATTCAAGGCTGCCACTGATTATCACATTCCTAACTATTTTCTTCTTATGAGTGAATAGCAAATCCAGGTGTTCCTCACCTCTAATTGGCTCAGATGGAGAAAGAGGTGGGGAACAGCCATATAGTGGCCAAAAACCAACAGGACAGCTATTATGGTATGGGATCTGTGTAGATAATCTCATATGGTAGTCTGTGAATGGCAGCAGGAACTGACTGAGTATTTGTGTAAAGGAGAATGAAGCAGAGAGGATGAAAAGGAGAGGACAGCTGTACAAAAACCTGTCAGCACAGCTAGACAAAAAGTCCTCACAGGAATTTGGGGCCCAGTAAGAAGAATAATAGCCAATATTAAGTGACAAGCATGCTATTTAAGGAGAAGCAGCTTGCTGCTTTGAAGTTGCACTCCACTCAGCAAGCTGAATGAGGAAAAGCAGAAACACAGCTATGAAGTCAGAATGATTTTCAGCTGAGATTCTTGCATCAGAATGGGTAGGCAAGGAAGCTGAAGAAACAGAACAGTGAAAAAATGTAATGACTCAGAACTAAAAGAAAACATGACATTGACCAAAAATAATGAGGAAACAAAGCCTGGAGAAAAAGGAGACTAAGTCTGAAATGCAGTCGTGGTTCTCTACAGTTTGTGGCCTGAGGTCGACTTGAGGCACAATTGCTAGACTTGGGTCACACAGGCCACATCTGCTCCAGAGATCTAGGTCCCCAATTATGAATGAAGATGCCTATGAACTTTTCCAAAATTGAATGAGCATTTCAGTGACTTGAGAACAAGGGAAGGATCCAGAGACAAGGAAAATGGGGTTAGGTGTAGTCTGCTGCACAGAACTGGAGTTAATATTAAATACACTATAAAAAATGCTGCTTTGTTACATTACGGTATGGCAGCCTGGGCTTAACCAAGCCTTTCTTTTAATTAAAATTACATTTTAGACAAAAGGTACACAGTAGATGAAATCAACTTGCTTTTAAGTAAAGGATCTGACATGCAGCCATGAACGGAACCCCTACTGAAGACTGAAAAATGGGGAACAGAACAAGAACAATCTGTGATAAAGAACTGGCATAGAAAAAAGTATTAAGCAGGAAGGACTTCATGCACCATTTTTGAAACTAATTTTATTTAGATATATTCATTAATAGCTCCAGCACAAGGAGAAGTATGCTAGCAAAACTTAAAGTGACAAATTTGGGTGGCACTGTCAGTACAAGGCAGAGGATAGTACCGAGAACATAAGGAAACTGAGAACTGTATAATAGAAACAGGATGAAATACAGCATTACAAAGCACAAGATCATGTTCCTCAGAGTCTATACCCATAATTCCTGCCGTAATACAGGGATTCATCAGTTGCAAATAATAGAAAGCAGAAATACTTGTGAGTATTAGTCAATCACAGAATGATCATATGCTGTATCAGTGTGGCAAGGCCATAAAACATAAAAGCAATCCCAATCTGCATTACTAGCTATTTCAAGTAGAAATAAAAATGCATTAGTGACATTCAAGCACTGGTGATACCGATAATCTGTACTACTGCATATGATTCTGGCATCCTGAGAGGCAGATTTAAAGAGGCTCAAAAGAGATGAATTTAACGTGGAATAGATATAATGAAGGACTGCAAGGATTAGAATTATGAGGAGCCTCTTTTACCTGGTAAACTAAAAGCACTTGCCTTTAGCATAGCAAGAAAGACAAAAAAACAAAACAACCAAACAACAAAAACCTGACAGATCTAAAGTATCTGAGAAGTAAGGAACCCTTGCAAGTTGAGGCAACACCTTCTATGACAAAGGGAACCAGACTGTATGTGTGAGGAGGTCCCATGCAATTCCATAATCCTATCTTCCTACATGCAATAGTTTGCTATGTTGAACTTTCTCATATTGTTATATCCATCAAAATTAAATTCCTTGTCAAATAGCTGATCTGTAGCTACTGAATAACCCTACCGAACTAGGAATACATTGCAGTGCTATAGCACAGGCTTGATCAGAGAGCCTTGAAGTCCAGCAGCAGGTTATCTGTGCCAACTGCCTGACTCACTATCACCACAAGTAACACTAAGAACCCACCTCCTTTTCCATTATTACATAAGATGGTTTGCAAGATTAGAATTCATTTATTATCTTCCCCTCTCCCCTTCACAGTTCCCCGAAAACACAAAGAGTCTGCAAAAAGTCTATGGGTAACAGAGGCTGACTGGCTGGAAAATACAACAGAAGTAGCTCTGGAAAGTTGGAAGTTTTACTCTGTGTTCCATGCACATTCCACAGCGTGCAAATCTTCCACTTGACAGGACACCGATGCACACAGCATTTTCCCATCCCATGAATGACGAGCATAAAGAGGTTCTGATACACTGACTGAAGCCTAATGCAGTACCTTAATCCAAACACAATGTCACACCATCGATACCAACACTCCAGCTGCACTGATAAAAACTCCATTGTAAACAGAACTCTACCAATTAGTGTTGCCTTATCACTCCATCAGTTAAAATTATTGACTGACAGCAACAAAGATACTGAAAGACAAGAAGACTTGGTAACAGCATGATCCTGAAAGGTGCTAGCATCTGTATAGTTTTTTGACATATTTGAATAAGGCTCTATCTATTAAAGAATTATTATGAATCTGACAAACAGAGGCCCAAGTCTTCTGTTGCCAGAAAACTTTGGTTACCTCTGCTGTGAGAGAGACCTTTTTATCTCAGAAAGGCACCAGAGTGGGGGGGAGGGGGTGGAAAAAAAAAGAAGAGCCTTGAAATGGACATATATTTAAAGTGACAGCCTAACCATAGAGAACATAAAGTGTTCTGTGGAAACAGTATGTATGGGACAGACAGAACTGACAGCACAAGAAAGGTAGTTTTCATTCTAGAGAAAGCAGAGACTCCATGCAAGATACAGAAATGCAGGAATGGCTTCAGTACAAATACCATGGAGGCTGCAAGTAGTTCAAGCTTCTGGATTTAATTGTAGCTTAGTCCTTTCAAGACAGCAGCATGAGAGAACTAATGGCTAAGCTATGAGAGGCTGTGCTTTCAAAGGGTGGCTGGAATTACAAGAAATGAAGTGATAATATGACATGAGGAGTACCAAAGTGAGCTCACCTCCTCAGAAAGCTGGCACTAGGTACCTGCAGAATGTCACAGAAGAGAATGTGGAGGCTGCTGGCAAGTTTGGGTTTATACTAGCAGTGGAGAGGTAGACTTGGAAAAGTCATGGAGATCTACACACCTGTCGAAGTGATTTTGATTCCAGAGAAAGCACCAGAAGCTAAAGAAACTGGGTCTAGGATGCAACAAGGCTGTGTGTTTTGAAGACTAAGGAAGCTTGCATTTTGGGACCAAGTAGGTTTGGGGAGAACTGTGTGGAAGAGGACACAGAAAAGGAAACATCTGGGAATAATGAAAGAGAAGAGGAGCAGAGAGAAATTCTGATGTTTACAAAGGAAGTAGAAGATTTAAGCACTGAGGATCAAGCACAGGCAGACACTAAAAGCTAGACATAT
This sequence comes from Agapornis canus, assembly GCA_036873685.1. Lineage (NCBI taxonomy): Eukaryota > Metazoa > Chordata > Aves > Psittaciformes > Psittacidae > Agapornis > Agapornis canus. The sequence goes on from JBAFWW010057186.1 coordinate 31,654, forward strand.
CCCCAGGAATAAGAGAATTAGTAACTCTCTGGACAATGCAGACCCCTTGAACTCTGTTGTTTACATGGGTTCACTGGAGTCCTACTAGGATATAACCACAGAGATTAGAACCTGGCAGCTCTACTGGGCCAGAGAGACCTGAGAACGAGCCTATCTCCTACAGGCACTGCTGTGCCCTGAACTAGCTTTTGGCCAGCCTCAAAATTTGATCAAAAACATCCTTAAGATCCAGAGGGCCCCAGCGTCAAGTCTACAGTTCACGGCCCAGCACCACTGTCCATCCAGCAAGTGGCAGTGCTGGCTCGGCTAACCCAGGACACGAGGCCGGCACAGGCCGGCTGTGCTCCACACTCCCAGCCCCCAGCTCCAGCCCCAGCCTTGCTCTCGAGACTTTTACCCACTGCTTACTTACTTTTTAATTAGATTTTTAAACAAAAAGTGAAAGTATTTTCTAAACCCCCTCTAATTACACTAAGATCCTGAACTGATTGTGAAGGGAATAGGAAATGAAAGCGACTCACCCTCTGAGGGAGAATTTTGTCAGCCATCTTCCTCCTCTTGGCACTGTACATTTTTTAAAGAAAAAAACACGTTACCATGGTGACAGATCTAGGAGTAACGAGGCCACCTGCTAAATTATCCTGACATCTCCACATGCTGGTGCACAGCTGTGCATGCATCAGCAAAAGGGTCTCACCCATGCCCAGGACCTAGGACCCCTTCTCTCAGCAGCCTGGGGAGGTAGTTAGCTAAGAACAAATCAGGGCTGTCTGTTATGCATCTTGGAAAGAAGTGTGCAAGTTCTTTGATCACAGCATCTTCTATGGTGCCGGGCAGCAATGTATGCAAGTGCATGTGCACATGCTGTCTGTGGATGCAGAAAACGCATGTAGGAGGACAGCGTGCATGTGTGAAAATGGCATAGATACACCTATGCATATGCACGTGTAAGTGGTTGAGTGCCTGTAAACAGAATGTGAACTTGCTCAAACAGATGATGCGCATTCATTCATTCATGCCTAAAACTGAGTGCTGATGAAAACATGTATGTGTATTCCATATGATGTATGAAAACACACACATATATATACACACCCCTCCCTACATATATACATTTGTTTTATTATAATGTATTTGCATGAGTGATATGCAAAGGTGAAGATACGCAAAAGGGCTTATGTTTCCACATTTATCATCTTTACAAACATACAAGTGGAAAGATATATGTGTGCCTGCTGTGTATATACATAATGTGTCCATAACTGTATGTAAGCACATTTAAAAATCTATGCTTTTAAAAACATCCTTGTATTCATGACACAAACGTACATGTGCCTAACAAATGGTTCTGTCAGGATGACAGCCAGATACATTGTCTTTTGAACTTTTCAGATTCTAAAACCTGTTTGTGCCCACCAAAACTGTCATCTAGGTCTCTCTAACAGGGCCAAGAAGGCATTCAGGCCTTATTCTTCACCTCTGTAATTTGTGAGGTCTTTATCTTAAGCAGGAAATGAATCACTCTGTGACAGACAACTGGGATAAAACAACTGCCTGCTACCACTCTGCCACGACACAAGGATGCCCCTCCTTACTGTTTCTATACAGGAAGTCTGTCATCAGCCATGTCCACGTAAAAACTGTTTCCACACACATTGCTGTGGCATACTCCCTTCCTACATTTGCTAATAAGAAGCCTGGCCTGAAATACCACATCCTTAGATTCTCTCCCATGCCCATAGAAGCCAAGCCTGAGGAACTCTTTGTGCCCAGAGGTGCAAACTACATCCTTCCTCAGGGGCAGAAAATTCATCCACACAGTCACACTCAACCTTGTAGGTGAAAAATGTCCCTTTTTAAAAGTGTATGAAAACGTGTACATGGTGTGAACCTCCAACACCTTCACAGAATCAAAATCACAAAATCAAATCTGCACTGCAACACTTCACAGAATATGGAAGTAATGCACAAACAAACTCCACCTTCCCAAAGGAAAATGAGATATGCACACACATGCAACAACCCCAAAGGCTTGCAATTAAAAAGCAAATATCAAGCAAACCAAAAAAGCCCAAACAACCTGGGTCTCAATCAGTCCTAGAGCCTATTATAGAAATGAGATTTTGGTTACCACCAAACCTGCCAAGAAAGGGTGACTACACCTTTTTGGCCTGTTTCTGCCATACAACATAGGAGCCTATTGCTCCCAGAATTGCACCTAAGGTGCCAGGAAAATTTGCCTGGAAAAAAAAAAAAAAATACCAGAAAAATTTCAATGGGAAACAACAGGGAGGCGTAAATGAACAAGAGGGAAATATTCAACACATTATCTGGGGGGAAGAAATGGCAGAAGGAACATTCCTGGGTACCTAGGAAGCACTACTGCAAGTTGGACTCACTACATTAGAGACCACTGCTGGGTTCCAAATGAGAAGCACAGAAGTTGAGAACTGGGGAGGGGGAACACTTCCTTTTGTGAGTTACAACATCTGTTTTTAGAAAATACTTTTCTTTAATGATCCCTGGAAACCAGTTAATGACTAAAGTTTACCTTAACTAACCAGCAGTGGCAATTTTTCAGGTTGTATCTACCCTGTATATTTTAAGGCTAGGCATTATTTTGTGCAGTTTCCAGAAGTACTTCCTGGGAAGTGCTGTGGAACATTCATTTTGCCTAGTGCTGGGCAAGGCCTCCAAGATGCACATGCATTTCTTGAGCTCATGTGCTGCACTCATACACATTCCTTCTGTATTCAATCTTATATTAATACTCTCAGGATTGGTGTCCTTTCCAGATGCATCCCAGATATAAGCATTCCCAAGTCTGGCTTGCTGATTCAAGGCAAATAACTCAGAAAGAGCAGGGCTCCTAAAGCACTGAGCTAAGAGAATCATGTTTTACCTGAAATTGGATATGAAGTCATCACCAGAATATTGTCTTAATCTATATATACACCTATAATGACTTTGCAAAAGGCAGATCACCTAGATGTCTGCTGTATTTATCAGGACCTGGCTCACATTAGGAACTCAAGACTGCTGAGGTTAATAAGTTGCAAAAAGAAATTAGCTGTTATTTAAGAGAGAATGCATTCAGCACTGTACAAAGTGGCATATTTTAGAAAGAAAGTTCCTTTAAAAGAACCCTCTAATGATATGAAATCATTTTCTATGCATATCTCTTTACTTTATATGCAGGAATGTCTGACAATTGTAAGTTTTATGACTGCTCTCCTGAGTAACTATAGTTCAAGTATTCACTTGACGAATGAAAGTTTTTTTCTATTTGTCTTGTTTACAAACCATTTTGTTAGCCAGTCAGAAATTAGAGAAACGATACACACCAGATAACAAATAATGCAGTAATTGTACTGTATTAGAAGAGATCCGTTCATGAACTTTAAAGGCTAAATGTAACAGCCAGGTTTATAGCCCGATAAACCTGTGAGGTAAAAGCATTATAACTGCAAAGCCAGACATTAGTAAAGGTCAGTTTGTTCATGAGCATTCACAAAGTAGAGAGCAAAATTTACCAGCATTTTTCCTGCTTTAAGAAACAGACAATAGCTAAATCTTCTATCCTGTCTCATTTGATCTTAAGGGTGCTACCTATTGCTAAAAAGATATCATTTTTTTCTGCCTCAAACTGTCCTCCCATATTTTCTTTCCGGAACACTCACCTCCTAGTTCGGTTCTGAGTGGCTTGCTGCTGCTGTTGCACTTGCTGCTGCACCTGCTGTTGCTGGACCTGCTGTGGTGCAGTGCGTTTTCTTGTTGTTTCCATCACGGTCTGGGGCATCCCAGGTCGCACTGAGGGGCTTCCGACGTATGGGGGACCTGGGGGACCCATGGGAGCCCCCTGATGGGGCATTCGAGCTCCTGATGGCATCCCAGGTCGCTAGAAAGGAAGCGAAACAGAAAGAAGAGCCAGTTTGGTCCCTGTTTCTTCAGCTTCTAAGACATTTGCACCTAATCAAACACTAGCTCCAGCACATTCCCATTTTAACAATCCTGTAAACACTAAGCAGCAACACAGAGCACATGAGCTCTGCACTGGTATTTCCTGGATATAGTAAAGAGGCATTCAGTGATAAAATAGACAGGAAAGAAGCATGAAAAATAGTAGGCTTAGGAAAACACTCAGTGGTCAGTAACATGTCCAGGCCAGCTTACAGAAGAAAGCTCTACCTTCAGATCGAAGAGAAAGCTCCATGGCAGCTACACACAGCCCAGACTGGTGCAGTTCACATGCTAATCAAGCCACAAGCAAGCTCACATCTACAGCGCTTCAGATTCTGCACTGACTAGCAGGCTGCTCTGATGAGAAGGGAGACTGTAACAAGCAAAGGTGAACCTTGAAACACCATGATAAAACATTTTCCATTAAGAGCCCTCTCCTTCACCCACACCAGAGAGCAGTGTAAGTTCATAAAGTGACAAGAATCTTTTAAGAAAAGGTCACGTCTCTATCAAGCCTCTAAAATAAAAATTAAAACAAAAAAGGAATGTGGTAGTTTGTCAGCAGCCCCTATAGGCTTTCTAAATCCTGACATTTATGTTGACTTCAGTGTGCTCTGGAGACACTCAGGGTCAAATCACAAGCTTAATGCTGATCAAGACACACAGTAAACTCGGTTCTAAATCCTAGAAGTTTGTAGCCATCACGGAAAAAACACCAGTAAAATAACTACCACCTGTAAAATACGATTTAAAACAGAAAGAAGAGCTTAGTTTCATTCTAAGAATTATCAAGATGCTTATTATCTGTCTACGTACAATGAAAATACAGAGAAATGCACACATAGCCTATAGGCATTTGAACTGGTATATGAATGAGGATAATTGCACACACACGCACAGAAGTCTTTTGACAGTCCCTCTACAAAGTCTTTAAGGGAACCAAGAGGCAGTAGCATCCATTATGGATAAATGAGGTAAAGTAACTGTTTCTGAAAAGAAAAGGAAGGCACATCCAGCGTGTTGCTGGGACTCACGCTTTTCAGCATATTCATAAGCAACCTGGGAGGAGAAGAAGGGAGAGATAAAAAAAAAAAGGGGGGGAAGGAAAAAATGAGAAAAAAAAGCAAGGAAGTGAAAAAGTTTGTTGATAATGGTAAGTTATTCAAGCTGGCAAGGATGAAGGCCAGCTTCAAAGAACTGCAGAAGGACTTTTATGAGACAGAATGAACGTTAAAAAGGAAGATGAAAATGTATTTCAATACATATTGAAGTGAATAACATGGGGGAAAAGCAATCCAGTCATCATATACATAACAATGGCCTCTAAGCTGACTGTAGCCCAACAGAAGCATGATCTTAAACAGATATGTCCAGGAGAAAAAGTACAGCAGTTCACTGCTTACTAGATGTCAAAAAAAAAGCCCTTAAACAAAAGAAATGACAAGGAAGGGACAGAGAATATAACTGTGCCACTGTCCATACTTTGCCCACACGATGAATGCTGCATGCAGTTCTGGTTCCTGCGGGTACCAGTAGAGTAAAACTGAAAAAACAACAAAGAATGGCACAGAAATTACTAAAATATGGAGCTGCGTCCAAGTAACTGAATATAAACACATTATGTTTTTCCATCACGAAAGAGGTAATCTGAGGGGGGCATTTACTAGAGCTCTGCAAAATCATGAGTGGCCTGGAGATGGCAGCTGGGGATTGACTGTTCACTGCCCCTTCCAAAATAATGAAGTTTGGTCATCAGAGTTGGTTAGGAGGAGTCAGGCTCTCAGACAGCCAAAAGAGGATAGTCCGTCTGCTCACAGTGGGTAGTCAGCCTGTGAAACCCCTTTCCCAAGAGGTGCTAATGACATGGAAAACATATTTGGCTCAGAATCCTCCCTAAGTTATCAACAGTTAAAGACAAGAAAAGTACTGGGGAGAAGAACACCAGTGGTCTCCAAAGGCAGGTGCTTGTACCACAAAGGGTATGCAGGAGACTCCATGGGGAGATGGGAAGAAAAAGGTCTTTGCACCACTAATAAAAAGAAAAAAAAATTAAAAAAATTACTTTATTTAATCTTTATATCATTCTTTTATAATTTGTAAATATGTAATTATAATACATAATTACATATCATTCTAAACATAATTTGGACCTGATCTCCAAATTAACCACCCAAATGCACCGCAGTCCCCAAGCTCAGTACCCTCCCTGATCATCACAAGTCTTCAACATTCCTTGCACATGTATGCATGAAGGGGAATGATCAGCAAAGAACCAACGGCTAAAATCAGTATGGAGAGAGGGAGAAGGCTGAGGTAGAAGGCAGACCAGCACAGGGAACCAAGCAGGTGAATTCAGCAAGTATTCATGTATGAAACTGGTTGTGGGTCTGGCCACTGAGCAGAGAAGCAGAAAGAGGCAGCAAAAAGAAAAAGCCGAGGCTCTGTGCAGAGCTGGAAACATCTTCTCCCATAAACACAGAGCTACGAAAACTGCTGGAACAGATCAGCTCTCTCCATTCCCACGTACTCACACCCACCCTCTGACCCAGGCAGAGTCAGCAGGAACAAATGGCCCGGAAAATGCTTCTCACTTAAGCTTGTACTTAAGATCTCTTTTGCCTGTCAACTTACACCTGGTGGCCTTCTTCCAGCAAAGAGCAGACCACTGAGCCTGCTGTTGCCTGTCAATCAGCTGGGGACATTTGACAGTCATTCAGGACAGACAAGATCCTCAGCGCTCCCATCTCATGTTCATCCCTTATGGAGACTGTCTGGCCATAAGGATCAGACTGCAGACCCGCTTTCCTGCTACTATGAAGGACACCTTAGGGCCTGGAGAACAAGGTCAGCAAACCAGGCCTACTCTCAGTTTAAGTCTGAGATCTTTGAACTTCCTTCAGTTCCCTTTGTTGCACATCAAAATAGGAAAAACACAGATAAAGGACAAAACTGAGAAAAATGAGACTGCTCTAGTAAAAGCACGTTCAGTTTCCCTTCTCATGTTCCCATCTCCAATTATCACCCACAGAAAAATGTAACTTACTGCGCAATTGCCATCTCCCTGCTGCAAGCCCACCAGACTTCCAAGATACAAAAATGTCTTCTCTATGTAAACTTGTAAAAGCTGAACACACAAGCAGTACCTTATACATGTAAAAGCTTATTTTGCTCTCTAACACGTGTGCAAGACATGGCAGTGACAGATAATACACTAAATTTTTCACAACATTAAAAAAAAAAAAGTCTTCATACGAAAGATGCTTCACTACCATTATGTCTTTAGAAAGAAATCTTGGAGGTGCACCTATCTAGGGGTTAGGATCTATCTCTTCTCTCTTCTCAGAGGGATGCAGTATGTCCTGAACAAGTATCTTCCATGGTACTGGAACAGTGCAAAACAGCACTGACACATCGTCCTTCCTAGGAAATCGTTTACCCTAGACACCTCAACCTGATCCAATTGTTCTTACCCACAGACCCAACCATTTTTTTCCTGCATTGACTCCATATACATATACTTTGCAGTACTTCAAACACTTTAATGGACAGAGGGCAAAACCACTGTGGGCCATAGGAAATGAGGAAGATCACAGTATGTCCTGGGCTGAAGGGACCACTCACACAGCTCTCAGAAGATGAAGAGCAGAGCAGAGCTGCTGCAGAGCAAGGACAAGGAGTACTGCACTTAGAGAGAGTGCCAGGGGGTTGGAACTAGATGATCTTCAAGGTCCCTTCCAACCCTAACCATTCTGTGACTCTGTGAAAGGCACACAACCAGTATTTCATGCTTGCATACTGGTCCCTAAGAATTCTGCTGACTGCCTGCATTACTGTACACAGTCCACCACTGCCCCAACTATACCCTTCCAAAATTAAGCACACTGTTAGTGCCACAAGTATACCACCTCCCCAGCAACTGCTGCCAAGTCCCTATCACTGCCTCCCGCTGCCCAGTTTCCAAAGCCACACATCAGGCTTTTCTACTTCCTCCCCTGCCTGAACCTATCCCATCAGATGACAGTTTCTTTCCATTTTCCCATTCTTCAAGTGAACTTTTCCTCCCTGGTGGCAGAAATGAGACAGCACTGGAGTGCTGCAGTCTTTTCTCCAGGGACATCAACATCATAGTGACCAAAATGCTGAAGCAGAAAAAAGAAGGGTTCCTGTATGGACATACCAGATAGAGGAAAATAACCTGGAAAGCTGACAGGTGAAAATGTGAAGAAAAGAAAAGCAAAACCACCTACAAGATCCTTAGGAAGAGACTGAACAGAGAGCAGGAAGACACTGCAATGCCATGTAGCATTGAGCTGCACCTACAGCAATTTCTTCTTCTGAATGACTCAGATTTTATCCATGTTTGTACTACACAGAAGGACTCTGGTGCCATGCAGTTAACAGCCATGGGCTTCTTGTTAACAGAGCAACTGGCAGATTTTGAGAACAATAATTACAAAGTATACAAACAGCATATTTTTTTAACTAAAAATAGAAGCTACTTTGGCTAGACAATGTATCCTGCCAAGGCATTACAGTAGCTACTGATTTCTATAGGGCATAAGCAAAAGCAAGGGGAGATGCCAGATGCTGTCTGGAGGTACAAATGGGTCACTAGAAGTATCTGAAACAACTAAGAAATTCAGACTAGATTGATGCTTCCTGATGGCAACAGTTTGCTGACTGCACAAATGGTTTCCCAGACAGCTTCTCTCCTCTCCTATAACTGCAGATGTTACTTCATATGAATTCCCCTTTTAAAAACCTATGAATCTTACAGAAATTTAGTAAGGAGAAACACCAGTATTGCAATTCTTTTTGCTTGTCTGCCATATTCACCTTCCTCCGTTTCCCAAAAGCTTTCACATCCTGGAATAAAGGCCCAAGTGTTCCAGGTTCCACTCAACTTTAAATAATGTTCACAAAAATCTAAAAATCTTCAACTGAAAATCCATCACATTTACAGAAAATGCAACTTGTGAAGAAGTTTCTATTTCATATATATCCATTCACAGCTCAGAATAATCAGACATCAAACTGCAAATGAAGCACTTGTATACATCCAAGAAAGAAAAACAAAACTATCTTCAGAACAGAAAGTAACTAGTCCTACATAGCATTGAGTTTCATCAGCTTGCTCATTTTAATAGATCTGATTACATCCACTAATGTGACGATACAATGAATGAAATGGATTTTGTGTGAAGAACTATCAGAACACACCTTTCCAGGCTGTAAAAACGAATGCTTTGACAAGGGAGAAGTAACAGAGCTCTCCAACAGCATGAGTATCATGGAAAGAGAGGAGACTGATCAACAGCTCGCTGTCTCTTCCCTGACAAGAATTAGCAGTTGGCAGGATCAATTACTTCCTTATGCAAAATAAGCTGCAAAAATTCCTGACGCAAAACCCCGTGAATGCTAAAAGCTTACATGGGTTCAGGTAGACACCAGCAGACTAACCTACATAGATAAAATCCATGCAGAGATACCATGCATAGAGGGCAACTTTGGGTCAGAAAGCTCCAGAGCTATAAAATGCTAAGTATTGAGATCAAGCATCACTACATTTTCACCTTGTTCCTGTACTTCCATGCAGTCTTCTGCTGCTTCCTGCAACTGGGTACACTGGGCTAACTGATCCAGTGTGACTGTTTCCATATTCCTACAGTACTTTTCTCAGAAAAACCCAAACAACTAAGTAAAGGGGGGAGGGGGGAGAGGGAAAAAAGAAGAAAACCACCAAACCCAACAAAAACAGAAGAGCAATTCAAACCTTTCACAGATTGATTTGATTGATTAGATAGATCTATGCACCTATATTCATCAGCAAATCCAAGATTTCTCAATGAGCAACTCAAATTTGTTTAACAAGGCAATCCTGCATAAAATCACACTGATCTCTACAGAAGCCCTAGCTATAACTAATATAATTAATACCATTTCCTTTTCTTAATTGTGTGTGAACTTTTCTGTATTTGCCAGCCTGCAGTTACTCTAGGGCTAGGAAAGGACAAACCTGCCATTTCTGTTTGCACCTTACTTACATGGCGAACACTGTATGATGCTTTCACACTACTAGTCTTCTGCAAATACCCACCAAATCAAGTTTCTTCACTGTGGTCCCTTGATTTCTCCAAGCTCTCCTATACTTACCCCAAACATCTCCTTGTTTAACCAACCAGGTAAATGCATATGCAACAAACCAGTGATTCCATTCCAGGACCTGAGCCCTGACAATATCCCAGCACAGAGAACCATGCAGACAGCCCTGTATTAGGGAAGTGGAACAAACTTTCCAAAAACGACAGTTCATGAGGCTCTTTTCTAGCCTTTCTAGTGTTAGTTGATTTATACTCTAACAAGAGAGTATTATACCATGGTAATATAAAAATGAGTGGCATATTTTTCATTAGTAAAGCTCTGCTTTTTTCAAACCTAGTATTCTCCGCACCTCACTACTTCTACTAGTGATACAAGCTGATGATTGGCTGGAAGAAACAATCACTTTTATCCATTTAAATAATTTTATTTAAATTTAAAATTAATTTAAACATTTTATCCATTTTAATAAAACAAATTTAATTTTTATAATATAGTGAAATGTAAGTCCCTAAGATCATACAGCCCTTCCTCTTCTCAAGTAAGTACCACCAGTACCTCCATTTACTTCTTTAAGCAATGCCTAAGAGCCTTCAGTGACAGAGATTTTACAACTTTCCTAATCAATCTCCATCCTTAGATATTATAAATAGAAAAAAATAAAAAACTTCCTTATTCCTGAAGTCTTCACAGGCCTCCCACTACTACTGTCCTGAGTTATCCCTCTTCTTCCTTGTTAGTTATGCAGACAATCAAAATCAGAAAAACATTCTTGTAAGTATATGCCATGGATTTACAATTGCTTCTTTATTATTCTCTGCCCCACCTCTTAATAAAACTAACAGTTTACTTGCTTTCTTAGGAGCAGTGGCTACACACTGGGCAGTTCACAGTGACATCCAAGCCTTGCTCCTGAATGGTCAGAGTTCATTTAAAACCCGGCAATGCATGAGGAGATTCAAAACTTGCTTATGTAATTCACTGCTCATCCCCTTTTCCAAGTTGCTGATAAATCTATTAGATACTCTGTACATCTCTGGGGCACCACACCTATCTCTTTGTCTTTTTTTAACATTGGCAACAAGTTATTTGCCACTCTATTAAATATTTATTTATACGATGGCATGCTTTGAGACCTTTCTTTCACTGTACTGGAAATTATAATGCTGTTTCTATACTTGCCATAAAATTCTATTACTTGATTTGAGAGGTAGGTAACCAGACAAAAAGAAGACTGAGGATAAGCAAGGGAGTCACATAAATGATACACAGGTTTGTATAAATTAGCAGTCTTGATGCATAACTAGTAGTAAACTGTAGAGATTGGCAGGAACTATCAAAAACAACACATATTAGCAGAAAATAAATATGGATGAGGACTTGTATTAACAAGAACAGCTTCCTAAGCAAAGTGCAGAGGACAAAGAACAGATCACTATGGTAAAAAGAAGGTGATCTGAACTGACAGCAGGTATATTGTAAATACAGATATGACTTGATAGTTAAGAAAGGGACACAGACTTTTACAGGCGTATATTTTGTATAAAAGGCAAGAAGATTGGTTTTAGAAGGAAGCTAAAGTGGGAACAGAAAAAGGACACAAAAGCAGATTTAAAAGGTCAGAACAACAGGACAAGAAAACGAACCTCTCAGCAGCTTCTTGTGTGAAGATGACACAGGCAAGGTCGACACTACAAGGCACCAAAGAGAAAGAAGGCTGCTGCAAGTGAGTCACAAAGGACAAGTGTCTGGACAAGGGCTTTATCACAATCTGCACCACAGACCTTCTCAAGGATATATGGGAAGATACCTGTTTGAGTAAG
>JBAFWW010057189.1:0-10638 GCA_036873685.1 Agapornis canus
GTCAGAGTAAACATCAGTATTATCAGCTCTGTTCCCAGGCTGAGTCAAAACACAGCTGCACCAGCTACTAAGGAGAAAAAATGACTGCTACTGCTAAACCCAGGACATTGGCTCAGCAGCTATAAATCCTGTATTCATCATCAGATGATTTTTCCTCACATGGATTAGGCTTTTTGTCTTTGACAATAAAAGAAATCTTGCACTGACTAAATTATTTTGGCAGATATGTGATTCCTATGGAGGAAAACATATCTGACCATTTTAGGTAGGGAGGGATATGCTTTGGCTGACTTGACCAAATCTATAAACTAATGCATGTTTGCATATCCATGAAAAGAAAATCCATTAGCATTAGAAGAAAGTGCAGTAATGACTGCTAAACAACAGAAAATGACATTATCCAAATATAAATTATATTAATTATAGTGGTAGAACAGAGGTGCCACATAGGAAATCTATATACTCAATACTGTATTATTCCCCAGTCCATGTGCGTGAAATGACAGGTCATAATTTGTAAAACTTAAATGGCTATTCAAGTCAGCCCAGAGAGAAACATTTTGCACATGAAATGTCCTTGCCCACAATCAACCACCTAAACTACATTATGGCAGCTATCCCTTACTGAATTACATAAGAACAACACTATAAATCAAAATCACAAATGATAACAAATTGCCAAGAGAAGCATACACTAAATGTAAAATCTGTCTCCATTACAGAATCAGTGCAGGAAGCAAACAGAAAAACTTGACAAAATGAACACAATTTAGAGAAAGACTCCTTTCATACTACTTCCTTTAAAGTGACAGCTTCATCTCTGAAAAGCCCAAATGAACCTGGAAGAGTTGTGACAATATTTACTACCACATTTTTCACAAAAGTCAGCATTTCTAAATCTCACATAGAAAGCACATCTAATGAACCAATGGGAAGAGAAACAAAGAGGAAAATAAAACACTGAATGTTTGCAATCTCTGTAGTGGTTCCAATCACACATTTTATCAATTTAAATTCCTGGATTAGACAAAACAGCAGTAAGTATATATAAATTCTGTATAGCAAACAAAACCACACTCTACTATTTGTTTTGCAATACCTGGTTGGCTGTGATAAAGGAGTTCAGTGTCAGCAAGTCCAAATCACATCACTTTTATAGAATGTTATAAAAATGCATGCTGTAAGCAGCTCTCCCCTCACAGGCTACAGATATGATCCTAGTGCAATTTGTGTGTTTGTGCAATTTTGCTGGTGTTGGCAACAAACCACAAATACCTCTTATGAGAACAAAGAAAAAACAACACAAAACCCCCAAACCCAAACCTTAATTGGTGTTTCTCCTGTGAAAACAAAAGCTGATTAAGCTTTTGGTGCCTAAGAGTCAACAGTTCAGTGATGCTAAGCATTAAAGCATGCTATTTACTTTCAAAGTTTTTACTGACATTATTGAATTGTTATAGACCTTTTTTTGCCTTCAATAGATAGTTCAGAATTTTCTTCACATTTCTTACCCTTTGAAACATTAAATATGAAGATTTGCCCAGGTGACTTCCAATTTAGAAGAAACACACAACAAGACACAGTGAGCAGAGATTTGGAAAATGATATGGACACAAATCCTCTCAAGTGCAGTCAACAGTGCTTTCAGAGAGACAAAATATAACTGCGCCTAATTTAGTTACAGTTATTTAATGTAATGTAATTCTGTGAACCATACAGTCACAGCAGTCTTGATAGTTTAAGCTCCTTCCTTTTGAAACCATGCATCACTAAGTTTTTCTTATATGCTATTGGGCAAGGACCTTGCAAGCAGGAGTTTCTATGATGCCCTTCCTTCCTTTTTGAAGGGTTGAAATTATTCACAAATGCTTCTGGTGAACTGGAAGGTTAAACTATAGGAAAAGGTGAGCTCAAACACCCTCTTGAGTTCTCCTGCTTAGAAGCTGCAATGCTCTCAACTATTTTGAGCTTCATCCCCAAATTGAGACATTAATTTTCTTACACAGGTGAGAAATCCACACAACAGAATGCAGTTACTCTTACAACTTTCACAGGGAAGATGTGGGAAGAGGAGACATTTCACCATCTGAGCCTCATCTAAGCTTTTCTCAGCTGCAGTAAGGGACTTGTAATTGCATTTGCAAAATGGCTAGCAAGGTGGTAGAGGCAGATTGGCTCAGAGCTTGTTCTTTACTTCTGTTCCCTGTAAGTCTGACATGTAGTTTTGAGCTTTGTTAGACTGCAGTTATCCAGTTATAATACTGATGTGAAGTATCAACTGTAGGAACATGTTATACTTACACCTGTTAATATACCTGCCCCCTCCTTTTCTGGAGCAGGGAAAAGTATGCGACGGCCTTTGAAAAGAACTAAGAAAGGGTGCTTTGAAAGTCAATAAAATTGACTGGAATTCTAATAAATATATAGGAATTCAGTTTTATGGGGTTTGTCCTATTCGGTTTATCTAGTGTCTTTTGGAAACTGTAATTGTAGCAGACAAAGATGATATTTTTGCTTCCCTTTTAGAATCATAGAATAGTCGGGGTTGGAAAGGACCTTAAGACCATCTAGTTCCAACCTCCCTGCCATGGGCAGGAACACACAGAGTAAAACATACTCATTTTAAAAATTAGTATGCTTTAATACAGGTGTTTAGAGTTAGACTAGTTCAGCACTTGAATAAAAAAGTTTCTCAAATACCAATGAAAAAAAAAAAAGGCTAAAAAAAGTACACACTTTCCTGAATGACAGGACATAAAACCACAGTATTATGGGTATAATGAGTAGATAACGGCCTAACCCTTGCCAGCACTGGCAGCTAAGTATACCTCTACTTTCATCTTCTCTGCCTGTGTCCCCTTAGCTTCTGCTTCTAGAGGATATAGGGTCAGAAAAACAGAGAGAGCCCTTTAAGGCTAGAAAAATCTCAGTAGTCCAGGCTAGAGGGGGTCTCCAGCCCTTTGCAATTTGCATGAAATAAGAAGGCAATTAGTGGGATATCTATTTTAAAAGTACTAATTCCAGAAGACATAATTGTTCTCTATAAGTATATCCAGGAATATATATCAGAAATGAGAATAGCTATTCAAAATTAAGAACAAGGCTCCAGAATATATGGGTATGAATTAACATTGTATTATTTTAGGATGGAAATAAGACAAAAAATTTAACAGTATTGGAGGTGGAGGACAACATAGGGCTCTACTGGAGACTGCTGAGTCTGAATGCAAATAAACTTCAGACTCAAAAAGATATTTATGAAAAGGATTGTAATCTATGGTTAATAACTGTAGCAAGGGACTGGATTTACAGCCTAGAAGATTTCTGCTGGCTGTGTTTTCTAAAAACTCTCTGACATTACAGCAAGCTGTTCAAGTACAGCCATATACTGTTTGTTCTTTTCACCAAACCATAACAGCTGAATTGACATAAAAATTCTTCACAGACTTAGATTTGGCCATTTTAACCTAAGAACAGAGCAAACAATATATTCTTGTTTCAGGAATGAAAGAATGAAGAGCCTGCAAATGCAGTTCACAGTCTTGCTGCTAAGAGAACCTTGTCTAACGATGCACAAAGTAGCCCTGTACGCTAAGTTCCACCAATCCATATTCTTGTCTTCTGTAAACATTTATTGGGGTTTATGAGAATTTTTTGATGAGTAAAAGTGTCCATTAAGAGGATATAATTGGTGTTAAAGGAACCACGAGATAAGAAGCCATGTGTGGTTCAAGAGGCAAAGGGCAAAGGCTGAAACACAGGAAGTGCTGTCTGAATGTCAAGAAACACTATTTTACTGGGAGGATGTCTGAAGACTTGCACAGGTTGCCCAGAGAGTCTGTGGAGTCATTCACTAGAGACATTCAAAAGCCATCTGGACACCACCCTGGGTACCCAGCTCTGGGTGGCACAGCTTGAGCATGGGAATTGGGCCAGATGATCTCCAGAGGTTACTTCCAACCTCAACCATCTGTTGCACACACTGGTTTTCTTTTAAAAATCCTATGATATGAAATATTGGAGAAGTGAGAAGGGAAGAACATAGCGTTGAGCTTTTTTTCACAGGGGACTCCTGCCTCAGGTACAGGCTAGCCATTGATCATTTAAGGAATTGTAGTTATACAGGAAATCAAGTGGTTCTTCTAGGCACCATCTCTCATTAAACATAGACACTGGAGTCTGACAACATCAAATATTACCAAATTAGCTTCCAAGGATCAACAGATTTGAGTTATTAAACAATTATCAGCTACCATGCATCCATATTTCCTCTATATTTATTTAACATGAACAGCTGATTTCTTATCAAAACTTTAACTTTCACCAAGATTCTTTACTGTCTTTTGTGAAAAAAATAGCAAAACCCTTTCAGACTTGCATGATAAGTGTTGGTCCATAGAAAGATGTTAAACAGTTTCATTAACAGATTTACCAATTTAGGTTTGCAGATATGAGAACTCCCAACTTAACTAAACAGAAAATGTTAATGTACAAAGTTAACCTTATTGGTTAAGTGTGCAAGGAATATTTTAAATTACTTCTTTAGAGAAAAAATCATGGGAGATTGAACTTAATATCTTTGTAAAATAGAGTGAGGCAAATAAAATTATTAGCTATAGAAATGTTGCAGTAAGGATTCTAAAAATTATTTTTAATAAAACTTTAACCAGAGCTGCCTTGAGATTTCTTATTTTTACAGGGCTCAGGCTAACAGCAGTTTATAAAAATTGTTTGCAACCTTTTGTGTTGTTCTATAGGCTATTCTCAGTGCTCCCCCAAACAATTATAATGAACTGAAACAATTTAACTTCAGTTTATCCTCAAAAGCATACAGCCTGGAAAAATGTAAACATATCTCTCTCCAAACCCTCAGGAGCACAACAAATAATTTAAGCTCCTGTTCCCAACACTCTTGTTTTTCAAAAATAAGTTTTCCTCCACACAGTGCTTCTGTTGACTTACTCTTTTCATTTTAATATTCTGCATTTGCAGAGATGTTTTCTTTACACTAGTGAGCAGATTTTATCTGGAAAACAAGTCATAAGCATTAGCAATGTCTCCTTCAGAGTGATACATATCAAAATATCTTCTGCATTTTCAAGAAGAGTTTAAAAATTGATCTTTAATTTAGACGATGCTATTCTTTATTTTACATCAAGCATGCCTCTCTGGTCATGCAAATACCAGATTAGTTTACTGTTTTCTAATATTACTACTGACAGGAAGTAACCAGATGTAGAACAGCAGTTTTAAAATCTAAAATCTGTTTTCTAGTCAGTGCCAAGTGCAAAACGTATTTATCACTTTTTGATACATTTACTAGTCAAATTTTGACACAAATTTTACTTAAATACAGAGTGTTCTGCTTCTGGTGCCTTGATAATTCTGCAGCTGTATTAAGTTAGTTTGTTGTGAGGGTTTGGTAGTGTTCAAAAGATAAAGCCAATAAGATAAGCCTGGGAGCTTATTTTCTCCACATTTATAACTTTAACTGCCACTTTACCTGGAAGTATTAGAGCAGACAGTTCATTACTACCTGAAAAGGGGCACTACATTGTATGTGAGGAGGTCATCTGAAACTGATAACTTTTAAAGGTCATTCACAAAATGAATATTGCTTTGCTGAACGTCTATCTCCCTGGCACAGTAAAAATTGTATTTTAACAGCAGCTGTAAATGTTGCGTAAGTAGAAATAAGAGATTTCAGCTACCTTTGCCTATTTTCACCCTGCCATGAATTTACTTTGCTCTTTCTAGGAGAATACTGGATTATGGTGGTGTTAAAAGTTTCTTTTCTCTGGATCATCATCTGAGTGATGAATTGATAGGTTCTATGATTTTGTTTCATTTTTACTGTTCATTTTCATAAATCCCCTGTTACATGTATTATTTGATAATGGAAAAGACTTCTTTAGTTCTGTAACACTGAGGAGCCTAAAGTCTGCAGGATTTGTGGATGTTACAGACTCAAAAATTGACAGATAGGCTGCAAAATGACACGATAAGGAACATTTCCTTAGTGTGCAACTTCAGCAGTTCCCCCCATTTTTTTCTATCTCAGGCTATGGAAAATTTATGGAATGACAGATTACAACTGACATTCAAGCAAAAGCATACAGCCGCCTTCTTTCCTTCCCTCACAGCCACATACATTTACATATTTTTGTTTCATTGGATTCCAGATCTTTAATCCTTCCCATCTAATAATGGTACTTAACTAAAATATCTAGTGAGTGTTGTTCCTCAGCTCCCTCTATAGTTAATAGAGAAAGACACTTCCAGAGCATGATTCAGATTTTTCCCATTATCTTCCTTACTCCTTTTTCAAGATCAACTACATAGAAATCTGGGCCAACAAATAGGGACTGGTTAGATCTGGACAACGGAGTCAGGAGGGAGAAAATGTTCTTACATATTCATGAACTATCTTGACAGGACGCACAATACACAAAATCAAATCAATTTTAACAGGTTTCAGATATGCCAAATGCAGCATCTGTACTTTAGATACTTACCAATTGTGGGAAAGAAGGAGGTAGAAAAGGCAGAGGACAGTTTAATGTAACCAAGGATTGTACTACACAATTGATAGGTCCTACACAATGCATGCAGTGTTTTAGACAATCAAAAAGGCAGCCCAGCCTACTGAAGGGGAAGTATGATGAATCACAAACCATGAATGACAGCACCTGCAGAGTCATGTTTGTACTGAGATCTGCCATTATGTTTAAGGAGCAGTATGTATTAACTGACAAAAAGTAGGTTCCTGGGGCTGGGATGCAGGGTGTATTTTACTTATACACTGAATAATCGACAGTGCCAAAAGCCTTGGGACAGTGGATGACGTTTGATCTCTGTGACAGTGCTAAACTGGCTGCTACAAGAAGACAGTGAAATTGTCAAGAAGCCAAAGCAGCCAGAGAATCACTTCCCAGACAGCTCTGACATCTGGAAGAGCATGCCTGGATCAAGACAACTCCTGAGCATATCACATAGACAGTACAGTGTAGCAGGCCTCAGGTGTTACATATGGATGCAGATTTCTTTGAAAACATCCAAAAAATTTTCTGCCTGGTTTGTGTGATGAACTTAGGAATCCTCCAATTAGATATATGCCATTTTGGAGCATCTGGATGCTGCCTGTCATTTCCTGGCAGGCTCTACCTGACCACTGCTGCCAAGCCTGCTTTGCAGTTTGATTTGACTCACGTTTTCACTCTTTGGTCTTTCTGTTTGCAAAATCCCTTCCTTGCTCTCCTGGTCTGTATTACACCTGACCAAGAACTGGCACCTCTATGCCTTTCCAAGTGTTGCAGTAAACCTGTTCATCTTCTGCCAGTGCATCAATTACACAGTAATTACACAGTATCCCTACAGACTTCCCTGAGAACCCTACATAAAACAGATTTTACTGTGGATTATTTGGAAAGTAGTGGTGATATTACCAAATTCCTAAGGTGCCCATCTCGATGCCTGTCATGCCAAAAGTAGGTAGCTAGTGACCACTGCCCTGTGACAAAACCCTATGGAGATATTACTGAAATTCAAGTGAATTTTGAGCATTACTCCCTACCTGCATTACAAAGAGCTTTGGCAAAGGACAGATGTTACTGCCACAACCTAAGAGATATTTGGAACTATGAAATGCTAAAGTTTTGGGTAACTTTAAAGCTGACTGGTGTCTACAGGTCACAAAGTATGAAATAGCTGGATCCCATCAGTTTCCACTGTGTGAGTTTTCCTATGTAAGGTTAGAGCATTACCACTTCAAAACAGAAGTGCCTAAATGTCTCTTGGATGTTTATATAATGACTTGAAAATGAGATGAAGAAGAATTATAAACTTCTGGAGAATGCCTTATCTTGTTCTATTTCCACTCATATTTCTAAACAAGTATTTGCATAAGCTTTCAGTATGCACACAGAATTCTATGAAGAATTTTTTTTTTCTGTGTACAGATATTCATGCAATATATATTCTGTACCATGGGCAAAGTAGGGAATGGACTCATAACAAGAATTTATCTTTAATGCCAAAAACTCTACCTAAGGAAATGAACAGACCCTTCATCTTAACAGCACAAAACCTTTTTGTTTCCAAGTACCTCTGATCAAAGCCTTGTAGCTTTTACAGAAATAAATTAGACAGAGACAAAATCTCTTGGTCTCTGTCAATTCAAATAGCTGTAAAGAAAAAAACCTATGCAAGTTTTCATTTCTCCTACTAAGTCCAGAAAAATGACACACAGTCAACATTATACCCACCACATAAGGAAAGGCAGTCTTATAACACATGACTAAAATAACCCCAAGTATTCTATTACCTTAGCATAAATTGGATAGGCCCAAATAGAGTTGAAAGGTGATGTTCCATTTAAAGGTGATGATTCCTTGCATGACAGCATTTATTCATGTTATCAGAGGAATATCTACCCCACAGTATGTGTAATAGGTCTATATGAACAGATATGCCTATCTAAAGAATTCTCTCAGAACAAGCACACACAGTCATGCATGAAGACACTATTAGGGGTTTAGAATTGGTTGTTTGTAGTATTGCATGGCTTATTTTTGCACAGCATGTCATTAACATGTGACAAACTTTATCTATGCATAGAGTGGGTTCTTATTCCGCACCCAAAATCAGAAGATCATATTCAGAACCTTTCTTTTTCCCTCAAACCAGCACTCAGCGATCAAAATCAATTCCCAAGGACAAGAGTAGATTATAAACTACCTAGTTCACTACCTTGGGAATCTATCTTAGCCACTAGTCAAAAATTACTTTTAAAAGTTTCAGGAATACAGTGATCACAACGCATAGCCACATAACAGGCTTTCCAGTCACAATTCCTAATTTGATTTTTCCTCTCATTTTTGAGCAAAATGGGGTGTCTGACGATTCTGATAGGATTATGTTGACTTAAGTGATTTGAACCTATTGCTTCCTTAAATGATTTCTGACAGTGACACAGTGTAAGAAACCAGAATAACATAGACTTTGATGGAAGATTCTCTATTTACTTTTAGAATGCAAACTCTACTTTATGAACTAATCCAGTGTCTTATCATATGCAAACAATGTTATGTTAGTTATGCTCATATGCAATTGCAAAAACATACATCTTTTGCCAAGAGTTCCATCTTTTCTCTGGCCAGAGGTTACTACAGAAATGTAGAACTGCCTAAATCACAGCCAGTCTTGGTCCTAGTCTTAGGCTGTGTTTTAGAGTCATAGGATAATTTTCTTTTCAATTGATTAGTAAGGCACATTGCTACGTTAAATCAAAAAATGTCTTCTCACCTTCAGATTAACCATGACATTGTACTGTCACTCTTAAGCAGTAGAGTTTTGGGGAGTATGTGATGTGACCTAAAACTTGCTTCTTTGATGTATTAAATAGCAATTAATAGCCAAGAATTGCACAGATAGTTTAAATACAAACCTTTAAGACAGAATCAATTAAAAAGTCCATAATGCCCTCTGAATGACTGCTTACTTTGTTTTACATTATATTTGTGAAACAAGAGGAAAGACATTCTGAAGAGAACATGACAACAGTATCCTAATGCATATTTCCTACAATTACAGAATCCAGGCTATCAAATAAGATATGTAGCAGCTTGAGAGATGCAAGGAAAAAAGATGGTGCAAGTGTGGGTATGCCAATACCATCGAAGGTTAATTCTTCTTCAATATGCATGGTTTAGATATTTAGACACACATCATTGACTGTGTTTAATTTTTACAACATTTCAATAATATTGATTGGAACTTAACTGCTGAATTTGGTGTTTAAAAGCTTAAAGATCGTTACTTGTTGTCTTGGAAACCTGGCAGTCTAATTGTTGAATTTTCTATTTACTTTTATTTAAACTCCAAGACATTCAAATAAAATAAGAGTTTACATTGACCTTTGTCTCTTGCTTTGAGTTCTGGAAGTAAATGTGCTCAAGTTTCCAATATTCTTGAACAACACAACAGTGATAAAATAAAAAAAACCTCACTTGACTGAAATTCTTCTGATACCATGCTGTTGTTTCCCTGGTTCCCACTTCCCCAGCTCTCAGAAGAGTTCTGAAATACCCAGACTCTACAGCTCAAATATCATCAGCTTCCCCATTCTCTTCCAGGTAACTTATTTAGCAATGGTTTCATATTCCATTCCTATTTTTTCATGTTTAAGAGAGGAAAGATTGCTTAAAAATGTATAGATTGGGTCAGCATGTTTCTGATAAAGACAGCACAGGAATATTCAAAAATTTCTGAGACTGCAGTAATTTCTGACAAGCAAGCACTTTAATATCAAGATCTCAACGTACTTTTTGGAGCAAGTCCAGAGGAGAGCCACAGAGATGATCAGGGGACTGAAGCACCTCCTGTATGAAGATAGGCTGAGAAAGTTGGGACTGTTTAGCCCAGAGAAAAGAAGGCTGCATGGAGACCTCATAGCAGCATTCCAGTGTTTCCTGGATTCAGCAGTAGCAGTCATTTTTCTCCTTCTTGGTAGCTGGTGCAGCTGTGTTTTTGACTTTCGGCCTGGGAACAGAGCTGATAACAGGGATGTTTTTAGTTACTGCTCAAATGTTTAGTCTGACCAAAGACTTTCTGAGTCTCATGCTCTGCCAGGGAGGAGGG
>JBAFWW010057191.1:6707-18108 GCA_036873685.1 Agapornis canus
AATATCATTTTTTTTTGTAGATTTTTGTTTTTTTTTTTTTATAGGATATTTGGTTTCTGATTCATTAGGAATTTTTTTTTTTTTTTGCCTAGCTTACTAGAGTTTGTTGGCAAAATGTTTTTGTGTTTTCCTAAGCTGCAGAAAAGTTTCTTTGGTTTGAGGATCTGATGAAAATGTTGCTGATTTGTTCCTGTTTTGCTGGCCTTCTCTTGTCAGCATTTCAGGCATATGAAATTTATTTATTTATTTATTTTTTGGTGAATGTAAGGAGAACAACCTGTCAAATTAGAACTGAGTGTTTAGAAAAAAGTGAAATCTTCTATACTGTATAAGTTTCTGTACATTATTTTTGGCAATTTCTGGAAACCGGAACCTTTTTTCTTTGCTTATCTCTCTGAAAACTGCTCTTTAATTCATTCTCATGAAGCTATAGAACTAATCATATCATATAAATTGCTTTTTAACTACATGTATGCCATTCTTCCAGGGCTCAGAATCCAAACATAGGCCAGATCCAAAAACTCCAGTTGTGTCTCATGTGATTCTAGTACTGAGCTTCTGTAGGCCACTTTGTATGACTGTAGGTAATGTTTGCTTTAGTTTATTCAGAAGGCCATTGCTACTTTCCTTCAGTAATTCTCTGATTTCTGGAATGTGTTTATTTTTCCTTTTGCACACATCATCCTTCTTCTGAATCAATTTTTATTCTGATTTTATATCTTTAAAGTGTTTATCAAGTGAAGAAATATTTGTAGTCTCAAAAATAACTAGCAGATGATGCCTTAAGAAGAAAACAATAGTGTCCATTAGTGTTTCCTATGCAGAAAAGCAAATAAGAATAAGTCTTTCTTTTTTTTTTTAATTTATTTTCTTAATATATATTTTTGGTTACATAAATTTTTGGTGTATGATGTTGAAATAAGGATAAGCAAAGGCATATGAGAATCTAAACTGCAAAAGCCCATGAAAGAAAGATTATAAAAGATGTTGCCTCTAGTTCTATGTGGTTTTTGTGCTCAGGGTCAGAGTTAGTCGGTAATGTCTGTTTGGAGTCTTTGAGTGTTATATTTAAGGTAATCTTGTAGATTTACTGGTACTCCAAATATTTATTCCTTAGTATACTAAAAAGGTGCACAGCTTATTGACACAGACCGTGTGCTTGCAGCCAGACTGAGATTTCCCCACCATAAACTGGTAAGCTACTCTATTCATTTATGTTCAGTGAATTTTGTGAGCGGCACTAGGGAATCATTTATTGCAAACTGGGTTTTCCCGTTCCCCCCGCCCCCTCCTCCATCATCTCTTTTGGTGAATTCTGCAAGGCCAAGCAGATGAAACCCCTGGAGGCAGCTGAATTTTTGTTCCCTGTACTAGTGGTTATAACCTAGCCTGATTACAATTAATCCATGATTGAAAAGCAACTGGAAAAAACCTGAGATTGCATGTAACATACTGATATGCTTCCTGAATTAAAATGGAATAGAATATCAGTTTCTATACTTTTATAAGAATGCACTGGAATGATTAACAGTGATCTGAGCATAATTTTGGAAATATCCCATGATATTTATCTACAGCATGTGGAAGTAGACTAACTTGTGGTTGTTACAATAACAGTTGTTACAATAGAGTGTTTTTCGTAGTGCTCCCTGATTATATTTGCTGCAGCATTCACAGCTCTGATATCTTCACACAGAGAGGAGATCAGTGGCTTTGGAAAGAACTTTCATGCATTCTTCTTCATCAGGCTCTGTTAGATTTGGCTATGTGTAATGAATAAGACTAAAATCTTTTGTAAACTAGGGAAACAGCATTATAAATCCATACCGTCACTGCTGCAATGTGGCCAGTAAGGGATGTATAATCCAAATATTTTTAGCATAATGTTTTATACATGTGTTGTTTGCAATTTACTCAATGTCTTACCAAACAGAGAAATTTGTAACTTCCATGTTGGATAATATCCTGTTCATAAAATAGAAATTCTCATATTAAAGTCAAAAAATTAAATGGAAGACTTGTGCTCTGATTTTTGTTGCCTTCTATGACATCTGGTTGCAAACTCCCATCAAAATGTGAATCCCATTAGCTTGCATTTTTTGTTATACATAGTTAACCTTCAGCTTGCTGATATGCTTTCACCATTGTTGACATTAATCAGAATAGCTAGAATTCACCGAAAATTCAGTATTGTAGTCTATTTGATTGCAAATACACTGAGGATTTGGTCAGCAAAACAGCTGTCTTCCAAATCCTGAGTACCTCCCTATATGATGTTTAGGATACTCAGTTTCTTTTCTGTGTTACACATTTAGAGAAGAGGTAGTCCACACACTTGTGAAGTGAATCAGAATAAGCTTGTCTGGGATCCAGCTAATACATGTAATTACAAATGAAAAGGTTAGTACTCTTTGAGTATGCCCAGGCAGAATAGGTAATGGAAGAGGTACAATAGCAAGTGTATCTTAATATTGATACTTTATTTAGAAGTTCTTAGAGAAAACAAGAAATAATTACATGATGAACCAAAGTATGTCCCTATCTTCTTTTCTCAGTGTTTTAAAGTATAAAGACCATAAGTTTGACACTCTGTATTCAACTCTTCTATCCTGAAAGTGTTGAAGTATTGAAATCTCAGTCTCATTTGTGAATTGTTAATTCATAGAAATCACTTGGCTTTATCAAAAAGTCTATGTGTTTATTTTATTTTAATTTTGTTTTTATTTAAATCTCCTATAAGAGTATTTTTTTAAAGAAAAGTACTGAAATTCAAGCAATGTGAAAAATAAACAAATCTGTTGAAACTGTAGTTTTCATTCTAATAGATTGTTTTTAATGAGCAACACTTTCTGGAACAGTTGGGGCAAGGGGGGTGGTGGTGGTGGTGGTGGTGAAAGCATTGCTTAGAATACCTCTGAAGATAGTCATAATTCCTTCTTGCTGGACTGTGTAGCTCTGTGCAGTGCTTCCACTATCTCAAAAAATAGTCTAGTGGCAGTCAAAATAAATGGTTTCTCTATTTGCGATTCATACAGATGACATTAAGTCACAAGAGTGGCTGATTCTTCGATTTTCAAAATTTTATCTACATTGCAATTGTGAGTATCCTGACCACAATCTCTTATCACACTACAGAAGCTGTTGAGTGCAACACAGCTTTTTTCTCATATGTAAGCAAGAGAGGAGTTTCCCATGTAAATGTGGGTGACGGTGTGTGCTGGGAGTAACAATATTGTAAAGGCATACATGAGATCCCAGACAGAAGGACTAATCTTTGCATTCCCAAACCTAGACATAACTGTCAAAGACAGAAAATTGATACAGTAAAAAAATAATAAAGAAACCCACAACCAGACTTTAACCTAAATTAATTTATATAAATACTTATGAATAAGTATGGAACAGATACATGCAGATATATATCTTTATTTTTTTTTTCCTTCTAATATGCTTGTCTTTGTTTTGATGTTTTGTTTCAAAACTTTCTGTCTGTTGATATTTTCACTTCTGTATTTTTTTTTTTTTTTATTTCCCTGGTTTAAAATATATCATTCTTAGCACAGTGGTACAATGAGGAGACTATGCAGGAGCTCAATAAGACTTCCAGACTATGACCTTTTCTAAGTATGAAAAGCTAACTTCTGCAGATAACTGTGATAAACTATTTAATTTAGTGCACAGATGCTGCAATAGATTATTTCTGACAGCTTCAAATTTTAAAAAAATAATAGTTTGCAGCTGTTGTTACTTTAATTTTAGTGAAAAAAGATCACATATTTTCATTTTCTTAAAAAAAAAAGAAAAAGAAAAGGTTGTGTGTGGGTTTTTTTAATATAGTTAGACATAATGGTAACTGCTTTATCAAATAGGAGTTATTGCTGTTTAGTTCATGTTTACTATTTAGCAACAACTAAAACATTGGTGTGTTATCAGCATTATTCACAAACTAAAGCCAAAACACAACACTGCAGTGGCTACTAGGAAGAAAATTAACTCTATCCCTGCTAAAACCAGAACCAGAGTTATAAACTAAGATACTAAAATGAAAACAAATCTTACATTCACTAAGTAGTATTTGGCTATCATCATCAAGTGACTTATAACAGCAATGTTAGGTAAAAATCATTACTGTAAAAAAATAATTGTGACTGTCATTTAACGGTATTAGCATCATATGTTCCTAAAGCAGCTGCTGTACACTTTCTGTAGTGACCTTGCTTTAGATCACCAGTATATTTGATAATATATTACATTAGAAAGTTTTTATGCTTAAGCCTTTTCAGAATATGAGAAATCATCTGTTTCTCAAAGTCAGACTTCAATACTACCTGGAAATATTTTTGTTTAACCATAATAAAGTAACTATAAATATTTTAAATACAGGAAAATCTGATAGAAGTTTTACATGTTAAAAATGAATTTTAAAAACTTATTACTGAAGGGTTCCTTATACTTTTGTGAAATTTTCTTTTGAACTGATTTTATTGTATCTACGGTTTCTTTTTAAATATAATATATTGGCTTCTTGATATTTGGTTTGTTGTTTGATTTCTTTTTTCTGGAACTGCAATAGTGAAATAATTTACAGGAAGTTGAATATTTCTGGCTGTGAAATGTGAGATTAGAGAGCATCCCATCACAGTGGTGTAACTGTGGAAAACTAGAGAGCTCTCCTGCCATAGAAGAAGCACAACTCTCCCAGAGCCTGTCTTCCCAGAAGAGTTGCTCTAGCCTTCTGATCATATTTGTGGCCCTCCTCTGGACTCACTCCAAGAGATCAATGTCCTCCATGTTTCATTCTGTGTCATTTAAAATCCATAAATTAATACTTTATTTCTTTCTAAAAAGCAATTCAGTTGTAATTTACAGTCTTAATGTACTTTGAGGGAAGGGTTAGATTGTATGGGAAGTATATTGGCTTGCAACTTGGTCTCATAATAAATTATTTTAAAAAAAATCATCTGTAAGTTTCTGTCACTATTTGGATAAAAGTGTTAAATAACAGCTTTACTTATACTTTTCAGCAAGTTTGCTGCCTTACATTGCCTTGGCTCTTTCAGAGATGTTTTCTTGCTTTTCCATGTGCCTGTTTTAAAAATAGTTCCCTAACCTTGGATTTCTGGGATTAAAAAAAGGATGTGATGCATATTAATTGTGTTTCATTTTCTGTGTTCTTGAAGAACTCTTTGCAATGTTATTACCCTCCTATTTTTCAATTAATCTTAGCTAAGAAAACATGCCTTGCTTTTAGCTCAAAAAAGTCAGGAAAGCACAGAATTAGTAGAACATTCTAATTTTGTGCAGCCATCATCCTTCCAAAATTTATTTTTTTTTTTTCCCCATTGAATAAAACACCTACAAAAAGGAAGGGGGCAGAGTATCTAAATAGAAAAGATATTAAGATTTATTAGTGACTTTCAACATTCTATCTAGATTGAGTTTTGACTAAACTATCAAATTTAATGAATATAATTATATCTAATTATCTTACAGATGAACCTTTCTGAAACGAGACAGAAAAGGGTCTCATGGCAAAGAAGCAGTTGAATAAAAGTAATATGAAACATGACTTCAGAGTGTTCTTGAAATGGAATTTTCTTGTCTGTCTTTCATATACTAGTTGTGAGTGGTTTTTAGTAGTTTGATATACAAGAATGAATGTTTTTTTCCAGTTTATGTAAAGAGTGAAAATTAAATGCATGCTTAATGCAGATTGATCTTTCACTAGATTCTAATCTGTCTAGTTGAGAGCTATTTTCCTTGATGCAGTTATTCATTCCTTTACTTTAAAAATTGTCACTTCACTGAATACTTGCTGAGATTTCTATTCCTGCTGGAGTCAGTAAAAAATGCTGTTTAACTCTAGTGGGAGATGGCTTAGGATTTAAATACATGGTCTTTTTGAAGCCCATAGAAGTTGGCTACTGCAGATGTTTCAGTTCAAAAGAAATACATAACCTAACTTGAGATCTTGGTAGAATGAAAGTCAGTGACTCAGTTCTAGTGAAAAATTTTCAGTATGATATCATTATTAGTTGTAAGCTTATCAGAGAAATTTAAGCAAAGAGACTTAGCTTATGACCTGTATTTTTAAAGCTGTTATTAAAGAAAAAATGTGAATGTGTAAATTTGCAGTGACTAAGTAAATGATACCTTTAAATTGTTTATTCCAAGTTCAGTAACAAACACTTTGTGTTAGTTTTGTTTATGTCTGAAAACCTGCTTATTGATAATTCCATCAGTTTGTGTTTTTAAATAGGATTAAGGGGTTAATTACTATATATAGAAGTCTAAACAGTGCATTTTAAATTATTGTACATATTCACGTATATGTGTTTTGTAAAATGTACCAGATGACTTTAGTTAGTTTCATAGAACAATCTACCTCATAAGTAGTCCGGTTTAGTCAGATCATTTGGAAGGGTGACAACTATCTGCCCCATCATCTTCTGTTGCTTCGTCTATTCTTGTCTCTGAGGTGTTGAAATGACTGTCACATGTACAATGTTATCTAATGCTCCCATTGAAAGATTATGGTTTTACTTCCAGACATAAATATTCGTGATATTCAAAGCTTCAGACTGAAGCTTTCTGTAATTGGTTTTGGAGATTTTTTCTGATTTAGTTGGAGTTATTCTGCCTGTTTGTGTAATAAATACATAGACAACTTGTTTCATTGAGAAGTATTTCAGTTCCTTGGAGAGGGTTGGTGGAGTTAGATGTCTAGAACAAGGATGGGGAGAAGATGGAGACAAAGCTGTGTTCCCACTGCTTATCCCCCAAAGCCCATGAGCTTAGTCTCTCCCAGCTTTGAAGAGAAAGAAGAAAATGAGCTACATTACGTTCTTTGGTTGTTTCTCAGGAAAGTAGGTATTTAAAGGAGTAAGAGTGGCCAGGATGAAGATAGTCTGAGGGTAAAGGGAGAAGATGAAGCCAAAGAAAGGCTTTTGAGATAAAAGGATCAGAAGTTGCATATGATATGGAATAAAGAGTGAGGTCTATGTAATGCCAAATAAAAGAAAGCTTTAATTGGTACAGTATCCAAGAGCCCAGGATATTTGAGTTCTAGAATTCCACTTCCACCAGCTAATAGCTGTACAACTTACACACTCTATCTGCTTCAGTAGTGGAAAGATTTGTAAAGCAAAATAGATCACTTAAGACAGCTGAATATTTGTCATTTTATTCATATACTTCTTGCCTCTATGTCCTGCACAGCTGCTGGAAAATTTCCTGAGAACCAAGTATTCACAACTTACCTCTAACTGTATTTTGTTATTTCTGACTGTTAAACACACACAACTGGAAATGACCACATTAAGTATTTTGAGTATATAAAGAGCTATATACATGTAAGCATTCCGAGAAAGCATATTAGTGTTCTGAGTACCAAACTGAAGTCACTTACCAAATACCTGTATGTTCCTCTGCTCCACCACTAAAAAAAAAGAAGGATGCTACCTTCTCTAAAATCAATTTTTAATTGATTTAATAATCAATCAAAATGTTTGATTGATAAACAATATAACATTTTTGGATGTTTAAAACGAAGAATACCTTTTAAACATGTAAAAGGATTGTAGAACATTACAATTAAAAAGGTGAGTACACAGAAAAATCACAGAGGAATGTCCTCTGAGGTTGTAAGGTTTGGATAATGCATTAAATAAAGAAAAAAAGATGTATCTTAAAGCCCAGTGTAACTCTATTTTTGAATTTGTCTATTTGTGAATGAGGAAAAATTACTGCTGAATTATGGTTTAATACACGCTTCATAGCAGTTTTCCATTTGGGAGAAATAGTTCAGAGGATTGAGTGATTGACACTATGAACTCTAGGTGAATGGGATGAAAAGGATACTTATTTTCTAGTTTTATGGTCCATGGCATTCTAATTGCGCTATAATGAGAGTATCAGATATTGCATAAATTAGTGTTCTTACAAACTGTTATTCTTTCCAGCAGATCAAAAACATTATTATAAACATCTATTATTGATATGAATATAATATTTCCATGCATTATTGATACAGATCTCATTTTTATACCCTATTTATTAGCAATAATTAATTGCTACTTTATTTCATGAATAAATCTTAGATACATGATACATAAAATGCATGCAATGTCAAACCATTGACCAAATTATTTTATTTCTATCACATTTCTGTAGCCAGTTTGTTTCATTCCTGGCCCTTTAGTCTTAGTGATTTGAAGCTGACAAACGTTCTCTGTGTTAAATCAGCCATCAGGGTTTTTTTAAGATTAGAAGATTAACTGTGTTATGCCTGACTGATCAGTATTTCAGGAACTGACTGCTCTGTGTCAGTAACTTTAATACTTATTAACTGCTAGATTAAGATTTGTCTCATTAAACAGCAATAAACCTAATGTACTGAAGAGTCTATAGCAGCTAGTCAGAACACAGTTTTCTGTACATTGCCATAATCAACAGTGTCTTACAAATAGGAATATTCATTTGTGTTCATATGTCTTTCAAAGGTGCGACTGTGTAAGTCTTTACACGTACATATGTAAAATATTTTAATTAATACTTTGTCTGGAAAAGTGGCAGTAGTTTACATTGCAAGCTACAACAGTACCTATAAAAAGAAAGACTTCTCAAATGTGTACAGATGCCCCCTGCAATGTTTTCATTTAATAATCAGTCCATCTCTCACTCGCAGTCTTACCCATTTCGACACAAATAAAAGAAACCAGCATAGACATTTATAAATATCAAATATCTAAAGTTTTTTATACTGATGTGCAACAGTGTCATGAACTGTGTCTCAAATTAGGTAAGAAAAGTCTAAGCCATAATGTGTCAATTTTTATAATTGTTTCAGCCATCTAGGGTCTGATCTTACTAGGTTTTCCATCTACTCAGGAACAGCAAGGATAGTGGCTGTTAGAGACAAAATGGCAATAAGATAGAAAGTGTTTTATAGCATGCTTGATAGACCTAGTAAAAAGAATAAATATATATATAATAAAAATAGATATTGGCCTAAAACCATCCCTAAACTGCTAAGGCTTCCTCTCATTTTTATTAGTGAAAGTTAAAAGTTTTCATGCAAACCATCCCTAAACTGCTAAGGCTTCCTCTCATTTTTAAAAGTTTTCATGCATGCTTACCTAAGAAAATAATGAATTCAGGTATAAGGTGAGGCTGCACTACTAAGAAATAATTGTGGTGTGATGTCACCTATTTCTTGCTATCTGCCTCATATTCTGTATATTGTTTTGAAGCTACACTTTTAATTTGATTTAAATTGATGAGACAAGCACATGATCAATACCTTACTAAATGAAGACTTCTGTAGCAACTGAGCCAATTTCTTTGACAAGCTGTGATATGTGCAGCCAAGAGGTTTTGCTTAAATTAGTTATTAGAATTGCAATTGACAGGCCTGGGAAAGGTGACAGTGATACCTCAAAGGAAGCATTTAGCATGCTCATCAAGGAAGAAGGAAAAAAACCTAAAATGATGAAAATGTTAGCTTCCTGTCTGAGTGGCAAAGAGAAAGAGATATTTTTCCTAAAATAAGGTAGGTTTGGTCAACCAAAGATAACTTTCCTTTGTTGTTCAGTTATGGAGTAGGAAGGAGATACAGAGTAACTATTTGGGATGTTGTGCAGCCTCTGCAAAAGCTAGGAATGTGTCTTCATTGAATGAAATTTAGACCTTTGATCATGGTTCATGATGAGCTTTCACTGCCAAGCCACTGATTCTCTGCTGTCATGATAGTTTACTTCTGCAATCTGCCAAAAGGTACTATTCAGGTGGATTGCTTCACACTGCCCTTTTACTAATATATAATACCTAGCAAGTCTCCTAATTCTTTTGCACTTCTTTAGTGCAACAGAGGAAGTCAGTAAACTATTTGATCATTGAGCCAGTATGACAGAGGTTGAAGTTTTGCACTCCCACCATTGAGTATTGCTGAAGTATGACAAATGAAAGACAGGAGGAAATTACTGTATGTGCTAATTAATTCAGATTTGCTTTTTATATGCACTAACACATTTTTTTTTTTTATTTCATTCTGTACCATGCTGGATGTTATAATAGAAATGTTTGTATACACACATTTCTACTATATTTCCAGTATAAATAAATATGTGTATTTATCTATATCCAGCTGTATTTCAGTTACCCAGGAATAGAAGCAGTAAGTAGCTCTTTTTCTAACCCTCTAGATTTCAGTGCAGTTAAGGATGGAACAAAACAGAAGCATGTTTGTTATCTATGGGATAAGTAAGTATATACTTGTGACTCCAAATCTAGCAGAAAGAGAGGACCTCCTCATTTGCTGTTTAAGTCACCATTCTGTGTCCTTTGATGAGAATTAAAAAAAAAAAATTATTTTAGATATATATTTAAGCTTCATTGAAAACTGAGTTTATAATTTTAAATTATAAATATTATGATAAAGTTTTAGAATAATAAATATATAAATAATAGAATTACAAATTTTTAATATAATTTAGCTCAGATATAAAACATCTTTAATTTAGTTTTGAAAAGTTTGTCATACTAGGTGATGGTAACATAGAAATCGCAGATATCTCTGCCAGGTAAATTTGCTAAATAGATTTTTTAATAGGTCAGTGTTATTCTGCTGCAGGTTTCTTGAAATCATATTTCTTCTCATTGACTGACTAGCATATTTCATATTATTACCTCTGTGCACTAAACCTGTTAATTATTTGAAACATATTTAGGCATTTCTTTTGAGATTTAATTGCCTTGAATATAACTGAAGAAGTCTTTTCAATGCATATGATGAAAATGTGTATCTAAATTTCTGATATAGAAAGTACCATGATGGATTATTAGTGAACCTGCTGAATTAAGTTTTATTTCTGTAAATGTAATTTTTTTTTTTAAACATCACAATCTGAAGTGGAGATTTAAGTGCTTAGTAAAAACCAGGGACAGTTCTGGATATTTAATTTTAAGCAGTGTACAAAACCTAAAAGTTCTGTTTCCCTTGTTTGGGTTTGAATGTTACCATTATTCATTAAACAGAAGAGGAGAATATCAATATGAGAAAGAGGGAGGGATATTATGTCTTTTATTTACATATGTGCCATATATTACAGTGTCATGTAATAAGTATATCTGTATTTTGAATGATAATTATCAGAGAAAGAACTTTACAATTTATTTATGCACTAAGAATAAATAGACATTTGTAAATTAATTTGGAAAGCAGGTCTTAAGGCTCATAGTAGTTTTCCCGTTCCAATTCACTGTGTGATTTTCTATTTTAATGAATATTAGTGTTGTACCAAGGAGGATTTGCTGACAAAAAAAAAAAAAAAAAAAAAAAAACACCACATTTAAATAATTAAAAAAAATAAAAAAAAAAATTTATTTTTTTTTTTTAATTTTT
>JBAFWW010057194.1:0-13948 GCA_036873685.1 Agapornis canus
TGAGCCCCCAGGAAACCCTCCCAGTTCTTTCCAATGTGCCAAAATGCACCCTAAAGGACTCTTTTTCAAGCTCTCTTTACTCTGCTGATTTCCCATTATCAGTCTCGCATTCAAACACACACACGGGATCCCACAGACACACTCCACATAGTTACAACACTTGAGACAGAGACTAAAGTTGTATCAAATGAACAATTAACACTGTCTGTCACTAAGACCAAAATCATCACCATAACAAGCCACAAAATAGACTCAGTCCACACAGTTGCAACACTTGAAACAGAGACAACAATTAGTAATTCAGTTATAACAGTCTATCACCGATACCAAAATCACGAGACCAAAATCGTAACTATAAGAAGCCACAACATAAGTCAAATACCAGTAAAATCCAAAACCTTTTCTACAAGATGCCCACTGTGTCTTATAGGACCCAAACCACAAGATGCCCCTTGCTTCCAAATGGATGCTAGCAGCTGGGTATACACCCTTACCCACAAGATTTCCTGTCTTCGATTTACGGAAGACTTCCAAGCCAAAGTAGGGTTTCTCATTGCCTTTCACAGGGTACAGCTTGTCTGAAACTCAGTTTTATCAAGAATGGAGAGTAATGCCAAGTAACCTCAGTATTCTGTTTATTCAAGGGCAGCAGCTCATTTCATCTTGTGAGTTGACCACAAGAAGCAGCAGGATTTGCTCTGCTCTTCAAAGCATTCAACTGTTACTTTGTGGTTGGTGCAGCACTGGCAGATTCCATCTGCCAGACCATGCTTTTGTGTTCCAAGAAAAATCTCAACTACTGAATACAAAACAAATGCCCCATTGGCCTGTTGTCATGTGATGGCCTATATTTCAGATCTTTTACCTTCTTCTGGAACATTCTGTACTGGCTGGTATCAGGAGCCAGTGCTGGCAGAAGGATTCTGGTGCTTAGGCACAGCTGTTCATGTGATATTGTGTTGTTGTATATGTAGTGGTGTTACCAACATCAAAAACTTGAATCAACTGTAACAGAATCCACTCCAAACATAATTTTAATGTACACTAGGCCACAATGGAGAGAGGCCATGTAAGGAAGTTACAGTGCTAGATTCCATGTTCAAATTAGCGCCATACATACTTACCTGCCTTTTAAAAAAGCTTTAAAGTAAAAGCAAAATACATGCTTTTGCTTTTCCCTTCTCAATCCATATAAAAATGGATTACATTTTAAAATTCAGATGTAACAGAAGAACTACCAAAGCAACTAACAAAAGTATCTGTTTTCATCTGTAAAGAACTGCATGGTTTCTCTTGCTTACAGACGACAAGACATTCCAGTGTGAGATGTGTTTCAGATTCTTTTCTACAAATAGTAATCTCTCAAAACACAAGAAAAAGCATGGAGATAAGAAGTTTGCCTGTGAAATCTGCAATAAGATGTTTTACCGGAAGGATGTCATGCTAGACCACCAAAGACGACACTTAGAAGGTAAATATACTACAGATCAATCTAACTATTAACTCTTGACACAGCAGTACAGGTGGGAAGGTAAAAGAATTGATTGTGTCATTTTTTTTTTGTCAGTTGCCTGATCTTGAATAGCAGGATCCAGCAAAATGTGACAGTTACTAAAAATCTTAGTAACAGTTGTCTAATTCTATGCAGAACTTTCCCATTTTTCATAGGCACCTACCTTTCAAAGTCGCTCACCTTTTTTTTCAGCCTCACATGATTGAATCCAGTGCTTCTAACATTTGTGTGAAAGTTGGTTGTCTTATTCTGCAGTAGTTTAGAGCAGCTGATTGTAATGATATCATGTTCTGTCTTTGAATTCTAATCTTTTTTTTAAAAAAAAAAAGAATTGTGGTAACTTGAAAATTGGAAGGCAGGGAATTAACTTGCAATGTAAAACTGAAAGTGATTATTGTATAAATATAGTATAAAAGGAATGCTGTGTGATGTTATCTTTCAAATTCTTGAGAATATGTGAAAGTGAGACTAGAAGGGTTTACTGTTCAAAATCTCAAGCATCTAAGGTTGTTATAGGCATGTAGACCCTGGAAAAACTTGGGTGATGATAGATTGCTGAACCTTTAAAATGCCTCTAGCAATCTAGATGATAAAACCAAAGGTGATTTAAGGAAAGCATCCAGATTGTCTTATTTGGTGCTGTGGGAGTAGCCCACCACCACCAGCCGCTGCTGTGATTCAGACCTTTGTGTCATGAGCTGGAGGACAGCTAGGCCAATGGGTTGAATGGCACTGGCTGTTTAAGTGCCACCAGAACAGCAGCAACCCTCTTCTTCCCTGAAAGCAGCAGACAAAGAGGTGTGAAATCCTCATGGAGCATAAGATGGTGCAGGATGGTTGCTTCTCTCCTTAAAGGCTGTGAGTGGGAATTTCTGGGCCAGATATCTGATTGAAGTGTCAAGGTCTACTAGATGTGCCTGTTTCCACGTGCTGACAATAAGTGTTTGTTTTCAGACACTTTATAATTGGTGTAAAAACCATTAAGCCATAATACATCACTTTGGTTGGCTGTTTTTATACACTTAAGACAGCGTTTTGATTTAGAAGTTATCCTTTTGTTAGCAGTTCTGCATTGAGGCTCTTCCCAGTGTTTCACTCTTCTTTACAGTATTCACCTGAAAGGGCATGCAGATTGGAGAGGAAAAGCATGGTTTATTCTTTTTGTTTTGTTTTTTTGATGGGGACTGTTCTGTTAAGGGGTGAGGCGTGTGAAAAGAGAAGACTTTGAGCACAACACGGAAAACATGGTTCGTTACAAGAAGGAGCCTTCAGGATGCCCCGTGTGTGGGAAGGTAGGTGTCTTTGCCAGCATGCTCCATGCAAAGCTCTGCATTGTAGCTCCAAGGATAATGCAGATGTAGGGTGTGCCTCAACCCAGCACTTTCAAATGAGTTACTGTGGCACAACAAGTTTTCACCCACAGTAATAACCACAGGAGCAGCCTACCTGGATAGTCACACAGCCCGCCAGCCAAAAAGTTGAGGTGGATGACTTGCACTAAGGTATGTGCCAAGTCAGATTACCTCACAACTTGGACAGGCACAAGGTTAGTTACCAGTGAGTTACCATGCCATCCAGCTAAGGCATTGCTCTTCAAACTGCCTTAGACCCATTATATATCCAAGCCCACTGTGGCCATGGCTAGTGGGAGCTGGTAGGACAAAAAGAAGAGCAAAACTGAAGTTCAGACTCAACTTTTTTTCACGACATGTGGCACAATGTCAAGTGTAATATGGTCTCTGTGTCTGCCAGTGAAATGTCATGGCTTATGTCGCTTAGAATGAAGTTTTCCTGCTGGAGCTGACTGCACTGGGATAATTTTCTATTAGAAATCAAACTGAATTCATGGTATGGTCAGGGCACTGTTGTATTTGGGTGTTTAACACTCAAGATCTTAAGTTGCTGTTATCACAGGTACAAAGACTGTGAATTTAACTAATGATTTTATAGTGCAAGATGTAGTCAAGCAACTCAAGCTGGTGTGTAGACCTTTCATTTTGATGCTCTGGATATGTTACATATCAGTGAAGTTAGATTCTGTGGATGTGTCTTTTTATAGATAGGGGGAACATCAGTGACTCAAAAGACACTGTCTAAATATGTCTAAATTTACCCTATGTAATTCTGGTGCTGCTTTTTTGGAAGTCTGTCTCTGATGAAGGGCCAATTTCAGCCAGCTCCTTGGAATTGTAAACCTGTATTTCGCTGTGCCAGCAGCTCTTGAGGTAGCCTGCTGGCTAGATAACAGGAGTTCCTACATGTTTCTGGCCAGAGTGAATGAAACAGGACAGTAAATGTGTTCTGTGCTGTCCATTGAATAACTTGCAAAGAACTGCAGCCCTGCTGGACGGGACACAACCCCTTTTCCTTTCTCCTTTTCTTTAGGTGTTTTCATGTAGAAGCAATATGAACAAACACCTGTTAACACATGGAGACAAGAAATACACTTGTGAAATCTGTGGACGTAAATTTTTCCGGGTGGATGTGTTGAGAGATCACATTCATGTCCATTTTAAGGTATTGTGTTAATTTATTCAAAAAAGATGTTATTTGACAGGCACGTGGACATATCAGTCAATACACTGAGACTCTTCATGGGCATGTGTTCATAGTGGCAACATAACAGTGATTACATACCCCGTGCAGTGATGTTTCTACAGCAGGCTCACCAGTTGTGCTCTGATTTACCCATGGCTCTTTTGCTACATCTGGATTGCTACAGATTATGTAAACTATCACATTTTAACTTTCAGCTGTCACTGCAGAGCACTTTTCTGAATGCTGTGGGAAAACCACCTCTGTGATCTTGTGTGAATCACAGAGGTTGCTTAGTTTAAAGTGGGGAGAAGAATTTATCAGTTATGCTGCAGACAGATGTTCTAGTTGTAGTTTGGTTGGCCTGAGGGGTTCCTGTCATGCCCTGCCTTTGTGGGGACAAAACAAATGAGAACTAATTGTTCCTGCCCTTTCCATGCCAGTGATTGTGATTCTCTTGTACATGCTAGCATAGCTGCCTATGTATCAAGTTGCTTACTTGGTTTTATTAAAGTATTCTAAATCACAAAAATACCCCTATTAATAGTGCTTAATCAAACCTAGATTGTTTTAATGTCCCTAGGTTAGCACTGAATTGTAAGGAATTTAATTGAAAGGGAATTGTATTACTTGGTTGTGCTCATAAAGATGCTTTTATGGATGTAACACTGTACCAGTTCAGTCTCTGCTTACATTAAAGTTCACAGAATCACAGAATGGTTGAGGCTGCAAGGGACCACTGGAGGTCATCTAGTCCAACCTCCCTGCTAAAAGCAGGGTCACCTAGAGCACATTACACAGGAATTGTGTCCAGATGGATCTTGAATATCTCCAGGGAAGGAGACTCCACAGCCTTTCTGGACAACCCGTTATAATGCTCAGTTTGTACACAAAAAATAGAGTATTATTTATGTGGATAAACAGTTTCTCCTTGTTTAGTCATGGACAGAGAAACTTTGTTTACCTGAATTGAATGAGTCAGGTGGGTATTTTAAATAAATAATATTACAGCAATTGTAATGCTGCATGGCAACAAAACTTACCAGGCATTGCCTTTTGAACTAGCAGTTTAATCCATTAAAACGTAATATTCTTTCCCACCCTACACAGGACATAGCACTAATGGATGATCACCAGAGAGAAGAGTTCATTGGTAAAATTGGGATCTCATCAGAGGAAAACGATGACAACTCTGATGAAAGTGCAGATTCTGAGCCTCACAAGTATAGCTGCAAAAGGTGCCAGGTACCTTTAAATACTTTCAATTTAACTTGGTTTTGGATGGGAGGAGGGAGTAGGGATGTCCATAAATCACTCAGAATTTTAAGTAACATTAAGGGTTCACAAACAGAAGGCCAGTCCACAGGTCTGCTCTCTTCTGCTATGCTTGTTACCTCTAATCTATGAAGTTGATGCTGTTGCATAAGACTTGAGGTGATGCTTTGTAAGGTGAATGCTGAACTCTTAAAAAGAGAAATGCAAATACATACGTTTATCTGTGTGGAAGGAAGCAGGCAAGCAAAGCTGGAGAAAGAAAGGAACATTCAGACCTTACGCTATCCTTTAATTATATGCAAATTAAAATAGTTACAGCATTTCTGAATTATGCAGTCCACAAATTGATTAACTTTGAAGAGATCAGGTGCTTCTCGAGTGGGTATCTAATTTGGAGTATTAAGACTGCTGCTTATGTTAAGTGTCACTGGTTATTCATGGCTTACTTTCATTACTAACAGGGTGGCATTAGAAGTACTGCTGGAACATACTTTACTCAGCTGTCAGCTGGTTGAGGAAGACTTTTTAAACATCATACTGCATGGCTTTTGCCATTTTGTAAAGTAGTAATGGGAAAAAATGGAGTTCTTAAGGCCTAGTTGGAGTCTATGCCCTTAGTGGGCAAGCACACTGTGCTGGGGCAGGGGGAATGCAACAGGAGCCACTGAGGCAGCAAAACTAGCCAAACTGACATAGGGACGGGGATTTTGGTATTTAAACCACTAACTTGGCCCCTTGAAATTAGAGCTTATTTCACAGTCTACACTTAATGTCGTGAAAGTGTTCAACCTACCTTCATTTTAAAGACATGAAGATAATACTTGAGTTTTCTGTTCCTATACATGAACTGGTTTTAAGTGCAAACTGATTTTAAGCTTATATCACTGAGCATAACAAGATGGGTATCACAGCAGTTGGCTATGTGCTTGCTTTCAATGTGTTGATTTAATGTCTGACACTTAATGGGTCCTTAAACTATATACAATTGTATGCTTCCAAATGAGGGCAATTGTGCCATTCAGATGACAAAGCTCTTTTTGGAATTGGGTCTTTTAGCACTTTTGCAGGTGTTTGTGAAGCAAACAGTTGTGTAAGGCAACAGCTGTGGAAAATGAATATTGGCTGTAATGAGACGGGGAGTCTCTTTTTGGCTGAAAATATCTGTTCACGCATCCCTAAAGGAGAACATCTCTTCTGAGCTTTTTAAGAATCTCTCTTTATTTTTTTTCGTATCCCAAAATACACTGTCACTGAGCTGTGCAGTGCTGTCAGAAATAGCCTGACTGGTTCTAAAATCAGAGCAAAACATTGTGCCATTGTGGCCCTTTCTCCTGAGACATTGGAGCATATATGCGTATGCAGGGTTACTTAGCCCAGGGAGCCAAGTAGTGGAGCACCTATCTATTGTAGTTGTAGCTCTTCCAGGAGCTGAGCTACAGTCACTGCCTGCAGTGCCTAGAAATGCCAACTCTTCTGGAGGTAGTGCCAATGCTTACTATGCAGAGCAGATGCCCCTAGCAGATGTCCCTAGAGCCTAAAAGACATTTTTTTCCATCTGTGGCATCCTTGCTTTGACAGCTAGTGGAGGTTGGACATGGCTCTCTCCAAGGCAGTTCCTTAGTGCACAAGTAATTGGAGGTCCTCTGCTTGTGTGGCATAGGAAGCAGAGATACCATCTCAAACTGGTTGTCCAAATGAGTTAACTAATGTCCTGTAGTAGTGTGCTTGTAATGGCCAAAGGGGTTCAAGCCTAAATCCAGTTTTCACAGGTTTTTTCTCTAGTGATACGCAGGGTATTTGTCTGCTAGCTCTGACTCTAGATCTCATAATGTGTTTCTGGATTGTTGCTGTTCCCAAGAACATTTTTCCCCTTTCATTCACTATTGGTTCATTCTGCAGCTGACTTTCGGCAGAGGGAAGGAGTATCTGAAGCACATCATGGACGTGCACAAGGAGAAAGGCTATGGCTGTAGCATTTGCAACCGACGTTTTGCCTTGAAGGCGACTTACCATGCACACATGGTCATTCATCGGGAAAACCTGCCTGATCCTAATGTGCAGAAGTAAGATGATGTGTTGGACTGATAAGTGAAGCTGTCTTTCTGAAGTTGCAGTCGCTCTGCCACCTGATGCTTGCAGAGAATTGGGCTGTACTAAAATATCTGAAACTGTATAATGGGTGTTAAAATGCTTACTAAAAGCTTTAAATATATATCACTAATTATTCACTGCACACGGATGCTTAGTTAACAGCCTTCCAGTTTGGGCTTCGTAAAGTGTAAATCTATGATTTTGGTGAATACTTTCTAAAGAGGGTCATTTGAATGTTTAGCAGTGCCTGACTGCTCCAAGCCTGCAGTGAACTTACAGGTTTCCTAAGCTTCATTTTAAAAAATAAATTCTTGTTTCAGGGAACTTTTGTAGTAATAAATATTTCCCAATGACGTGCAGTTACTGACAGAAATGCCTGAAAAACACCTCTGTCTCGAGAAAAGAATCATGGTTTGTGGTGTCTGTTTTCAGATACATCCATCCATGTGAAATCTGTGGAAGGATCTTTAACAGTATAGGAAATCTGGAAAGACATAAGCTTATACACACAGGTAAAAATGTTGTGTTTATTATTATCAGTATTAAAAAGAACTTTCTGTTGCCAGTGCCTGCCTTTTCAGGAGGAAGCAAGTTATGTGTTTTTACTGTAAGTTACAATAAGATAAATGTTATATTTGTGCTTTTTTCTAAAGCAGGTAGTATTAATGAAGATACTTGGTCTAGGCACACAGTCCAGGATCC
Organism: Agapornis canus; assembly: GCA_036873685.1. NCBI lineage: Eukaryota > Metazoa > Chordata > Aves > Psittaciformes > Psittacidae > Agapornis > Agapornis canus. The sequence continues at coordinate 8,117 of JBAFWW010057194.1, forward strand.
TCATTAATAATATGCAGGATTCACCTGCTACAAATCCTAATTCTGAATTCTGTTCTTCCCAAACTCTTATCCATGCTACCTTCTCACCATAGAGCTGAAAACTGCTATTGCAAAATCATTTTTAACAGCTCATTATTATTTCATGCTATTCAGTACGTTCCTACCTCAGGCTTTATCTTTTCATTTGTTTGTTTTAACATTTCACACAAAAAGCCAGCTTCTCTCTCTCTCCAGAGTGTTTTGGTTTAGTTTGAGCTACAGTATGCATGAAAGATGTGGTTGACAACACAGGTGGACTGTTGCCCTCTAATTCACAAGATTAGTCAGATTTTAGGAGATGCACATTTTTCATTAACATCTTTTTTTGTTTATGTTGTCTTTCAAATTTATTTTTAAGGTGTAAAAAGTCATGCTTGTGAGCAATGTGGCAAATCATTTGCTAGAAAAGACATGTTAAAAGAACATATGCGAGTCCATGATAATATCCGAGAATACTTGTGTGCAGAATGTGGCAAAGGTATGTCTAATGCCTCATTTTCCATTAATTGTGATACTGAATAGCAGGTGAATATCTGAATTAAAATTCAGAACTGAACTTCCATTCTTAGAATATTGGGAAGGTCCTCAGAGTGCTGTAAATCCTGCAGATTTGAGAGGTAGAAACTGTATAAATCAAAAGCCTTATGGTTGCATAAACTCTCCCTAATTTTATACAATGTAGTTTCATGGCCTTGCAAGGCAGAATTGATTTTGATAGTATTTGCTTCTGTCAGGTGGAGGAGCACTTGCCTGACTGAGTTCCGATACATTTGCAGCACAAAGTGAATACAAGTTAATTTTTCCATTCTGGGTTGTTTTCAGGCTTAAGAAATAGAGTAATTTCTCTCTGTAAGAGCTTAAAGAGTCCAGGTTGCTTTGACTTTTTGAATTGTTTGTGTTACAACTTGAACAAATCTGAACTGGTATTTTAGTGGCAGGCAGTTAAGTCTGACATCTCTAACGGTGTCTTGTCTTTGCTTGTCACTGCTGTTTTGCTTCTTCCTCAGTGGTTACTTAGATGTTTTCCAGAGCTTTTTTCCTGGAATTAAAATAATAGTGATAATAGTTTAGGTAGCAGTGTACATTAAAAATATGCAATTGTGGACAGCAAATATAATCTTAGAGCTTTTGGTTAACAACATGTTCATACCAAGCTCTCCTTTAAGGTGGGAGCAATGGACTAATTGTCAGGCTGTACCCTTTGTCTCACAGGAATGAAGACGAAACATGCACTTCGCCACCACATGAAACTTCACAAAGGGATTAAAGAATATGAATGCAAGGAATGTCACCGAAAATTTGCACAGAAGGTCAACATGTTGAAGCATTACAAAAGACACACAGGTGAGGTCTCTAAAAGATATACAGAAGCTGCACTGAATCAGTTAAATCCTTCCTGAAAGAACTCTTAATGTAGAATGGTCTGGGAGTAAGAGGAAAGCTAATACACATACTCTGCTTTTTGAAAAGTGAGATTTTGACCTTTTGTCAGCCAAGACCACCTGATAACGCAATGAAAATCCATAGTTTAGATGGGCTTGTGTTTTGCTTTTGTAAGAGAGGTTGCTTTGGTCTAGGATAGGTCTAGAGTGTTTGGTTTGTTTTAAGTTAGTCTTCAGGTTCTCATTTCTTGAAAATGAAAACAAAATTTTGCTTCCCCCATCAGTTTCCTGTGGATTCATTTTCTGGCAGATACAGTGGCATGGCTTAGATAAAAACAGCTGGTGAAGCTGCGCTGGTGCTTCTCATTTGGCTGTCGTTTCTTTAGTATTTTTTTTTAGTAATATGAGATTTGGAATTGTCCCAGATACCTTAAACTGTTTTCACTCTGAATGCTAAATGTGCTCTTCATGCAGGAATCAAAGATTTCATGTGTGAGCTTTGTGGCAAGACATTTAGTGAAAGAAATACAATGGAGACTCATAAGTTGATTCATACAGGTAAACCCTCTTCCAAACAGTATACAAAGATAGTATCTTAATTTTGTTCCTAGGCTTGCTGTAGACTTGCCAGTCTTGGAACTAGTGTTACACAGCATGTTACCAGCATAAAATCGTTCCTCTTGTTTTGATGCTGACAATACAATCCTCATCTCTGGGGCTGTTGATAACAGCATTTCCCTCCATCTGCCACCAGTAGGAAAACAGTGGACATGTTCAGTCTGTGATAAGAAGTATGTCACTGATTACATGCTGCAGAAGCACATCCAGCTTACTCATGACAAGATAGAAGCCCAGAGCTGTCAGCTGTGTGGAACAAAGGTTTCAACCAGAGCATCCATGAGTCGACATATGAGGCGTAAACATCCAGAGGTGAGTTCCTTTTAGCAAGTGTCTGTTAAGCATGCACTTAACCGAATCAGCCCTTCCATTATGTTATGTTTCAGTAGTAAACGTATCAATTGTCAGCCCCTAAAGTTGAAGTTGTTCTGATTATTTAAACCCCTTTTCTTTTGCTGCCCCAGCTTAAATGTATATTTTTTCCTGTTTTGTCTTCATCCATTAGTGAGTATAATTGATTCTTTTTTCCCATTGTGTTCTCTGTATTCAGAAGTGCTCTGAAAGAGGTGGTGAATAGAGATATGATGCAGCATCTGCTGATGGTACAAAATTATTCTTAGTATTAAAGATGAATGCTGACTGCAGAGAATCTGGATTAGAGGCATGTTTTGTCTAACCCAAAGGGGCTCTTTTCTGTGTTCTAGATTTCTGAATAGCTATTGTGTTTCTCCTCAGCATTTCTTGTTTAGGTTGACTGAGGCTTGTCTGTTCCCTTTATGGCTTTTTTTTTTATCATTAGTATTGCTTTGCCATGAACTTTTTATTATCATGATGATTGGGGAAGAAGTTAACAAAAAGCTTTCTTTATTGATTTTTTGATTACAAATGCAGCTCTATATCTGCAATGCAGAGGGCAATTTGTTTCAGTTTTTTGATAAGCTGAGATTTATAGATTCAGCTGCAAATAATGGAGTAGGACACAGTTGATAGGTTTATAAATAGAAATGTTAGAATATTTTTTCAAACACATTGTTTTCTGTAGAATTTATCACTTCTGCTCTATCTAGACTATAAAAGTCAACATATTCTTCTACTGTCATCTTTAAACTTTGCTGGTTTTCAGCAAGAAGGAAAATATGAGATGCCAAAAGGTTATTTTTTTAAAAGCCATGGTTAATGCCTTTGTATTAAATGATATGTGTAAAACGTTAGATTGCATCATTTTTGCTTTGTGACAGGATTTATTATGGCACTGCTGTATTGTTTGACTGTGGTTGTCATTGTTGAACTGCTGCAGTTAACCAGCAGATACCCCTTTGCCTACAGATTCTGTCGGTGAGGATTGATGATTTAGAGCAGCTGCCAGAGACTACTACCATTGATGCCTCCTCAATTGGGATTGTTCAGGTAAATTCCTTATTGCAGAATTCTGGTGGCAGCTAGGTTCCTGGCCTACTGAAGGGTGAAGTGGGGACATTACTTTTTTGGTACATAACATAGCTGGGCACAGGCTGATGGACAAGGAATGTGCTTTTTTAGAGTCAGCCCCAGCTTAACATGTATAAGCAGATGCAAGCTGTTGTCTGTTTCGCTGGTTAACATGGGTGCTGTTAAAATGTGTTTCTCCAGCCAGAATTAGCCTTGGAACAGGGAGAATTACCAGAAGGGAAACAGCATATGAAAGCTCCTAAACGTGGTCAGAAACGAAAACAAAAGTCAGGTGAGGAGGAGGAAGCCCAAGTGCCTGAGGACCCTGCCTTCAGTGAATACACAGAGAAGGAAGGTGAATTCACAGGGAATGTTGGAGATGAGACTAACTCAGCTGTCCAGAGCATCCAGCAGGTGAGCTCCAGTAGCAATGTGATGGGTAGCAGCCCTGCTTAGAGGGATAGCCCTTCTTTTCTCCTGATAGCAAACAGAAAAAAGTGATGGGAACATCTAGAGCTAGTATGATAAATTGTGGTAATATGAAGGTGAGCATGGACTTTTAAAGGAGTTGGACCATTAAGCTCCTTATGTTTGTTTTTATTTCTTTTGATATTACCATCTTCTTGTTTGCCAGAGCACTAACTGGCTGAACCTGTGAATGAAAGTGTGAAAGTTAATTTGGCTACTTGTTTTGAATATTGTATATGCCTCCCTCCCATTACATTCTTATTTCTCTGTGGAAGTTGTTATATTCCAAGCTTTCTGTGTTCCCCTCTATGTGTATGACTTCTCTTGCTGGCAGTAGCGATCTGAGCCCATGACCACTCGGGTGATCTTTCCTGATGCTTGATACATGGTGGTCAGCTGCAAGATACAAGGCTGAGTTACCTTTCTGTTTTTCCTCAGGTGGTGGTGACCCTTGGTGACCCAAATGTCACAGCCCCTTCCAGTTCTGTCGGGATGACAAATATCACTGTTACCCCCATTACAACGGCAGCTGGAACCCAGTTCACAAACCTCCAGCCCGTGGCTGTGGGCCATCTGACAGCTCCTGAACGCCAGCTGCAGCTGGACAACTCAATTCTCACCGTGACGTTTGACACTGTCAGTGGTTCTGCCATGCTGCACAACCGCCAAAATGACATTCAGATCCAGCCGCAGCCAGAGGCAGCCAATCCTCAGTCTGTGGCCCATTTTATAAACCTGACCACCTTGGTGAACTCCATTGCTCCTCTAGGGAACCAGATAACAGAACAGCATCCTCTGACGTGGAGGTCAGTGCCTCAGACTGATGTCTTGCAGCCCCAGGCACAGCCAACGCAACAGCAGTCAGCACAGCAACAGGTTCAAACAGAGCAACAACAACAGATGTATAGCTACTAATTTATACTTCGACAGACTTCGGAATGGACAGTACTCAGAGACAAAAACACACAGATGTTTGGAAAATTTCTAACAGGATTGTTTGCTGGATACCAAACAGAGATGGGCAGATGTTTGTACAATGAAATGTAAGCTACAATTGGCATAGCACCCTGCAGCACCCTAACCTTGAGATTCTCACACTGTCTCCAGACCTTGCACTGTCTTAAAAACAAAACAAAGAAAAATTAAACAAATTTCACCATAAATTTAGCACCTCCTTGCGCTGTGTGTTTTATGCAGTAAGACTGAGATTTGACAAAAACATCGTAACACATCTTAACCAAAGCAGGGAGATCCTAAATATCACAGCATTGGTGATTTACAAAACCCTTTCAGCCGTACCATGTCTCTTCATTCCAGTCTGGAAATTACATCTGTTGACCTTGTTCACAGTGAGATGGAATGCGATTGCAGTCAGCTGGTGGAGACTGAAATGTAAAGACACAAATGGGCACCAGAGTAATTGTCTTGTTTATCTTGTTTAGGTCTTGTATCTAACAACATTGATAAAGTAGGTGGAGGTTGGGGCTTTGGGGGGGTGAGTGTGGTGTGGAAGAAAATACACCAATTTCACAAAGCATTTCCATTTTAGTCATGGTAAAAAGCCTGTAACCATAACACAGTGTTAGTGCTAATTTAATCAGATAGCTGGTCTAGTGGTAAAGCAACTTTTATGGTCTTTAATCAAGTTTGAATCAAACCAACTATGAGCTGGAAAAGAATGTGATACAGTTTTATGTCATTTTTCAAAGAGCTCTTTCAGTCTTGCTTTTAGCTACGAGGCCTGAAGAGACAGCAGTCCCCTTTGTTCAAGTTCAGGATGTGAATTTTTCTTCAAATATTATTCTTTGATCACTTAATAAATATTTGAGAAAGCATTCTTTTTATATATATATACATACATATATATATATATATATATATATATATATATATATAT
>JBAFWW010057203.1:0-27837 GCA_036873685.1 Agapornis canus
CTCTTCCCTTGTTATTTTCCTTATCATTATTATTATTGGTGGCAGCAGCAGTGGTCTGCGTTTTACATTCTTTCATTTCTCCTCCCCATCCCTCTGGGAATGGGGGAGAGGAGGAGGAAAGAAAGGGATGGGGGGAGTAGACTGTGTGGCTGACTTGCTGACAGGGTTTAAACCGTGACAGTTCTTCAACTGCAAGTAGAGACAAAATCCTTGTAACATATTAGAGACAAAGCGAAGTCATGGTGAATGGCAACATGAATATATACACAGCACCTGAAAGCCTGCTTTCAAAAAAGAAATAAAAAAACCAGATTTTTCTTGTGGTGACATATTAAATAAATAAAGGAAATCAGTAAATGCAAATGTTTGCATTGTTGTCCTCTAGTTGATGTCCTTGTAACACAGATCAAATACTGTTCTTTACATGTGGGCTTGTAAGGCTTATATGCTGGCAGTAAATGGCACTAAGAAATTGTTTTACATTACATGGTTTGGGAAAACCACATATTAGGAATCATTCAATAACATGGCATTGCTGTAAGATTAGTTAATTTGTCTGAATATAAGAACAAGCCCATATGATACTCTGATTTACCAATCTTGAAACTCTTTAAACTTAAATAACCTGTTTCTCCATCTCCAAAGTTGACCAGAATTCTAACATCAAATGAAAACTCATCTACCTTATGTGTACCAGTACAGATCTGTTTGTCCTTTTATTATGATTTTTTCTATAGCTACACTAATATATTTACATTCTAAAAGCTCTGGCAATGGTAATATGCTACAGCAGCATATTAGAATTGTTAGCATATGCACTAAAGTAGAAATACCATGCTACAGGCTAATAAAGCAAAAGAAATATATCAATATGTAATGACAACAGCCAAAACCCGCTTTGACTGATCTCTTAATATACATAATAAAAGCTAACAGATCCATTTTAAAAACCCTAAATGTTCATAGCTTAATTTTGCTCAACAATTAGGGGAAGAGATAGAAGCCATAAGGGCCTCCAGAAAGTAGTTCCTTTAATGTCCATCAGGTGTAGGGATTGATAGAAGAAAGACTTCTACTGAGTTCCATTATTTTAATTTTTTAAAATAAAATCTTAGTCACTCATTTGACTTTTGCAGTAGAGGATGAAATACCAAGGTAAGCTAAGCACCTGTGTGTAATGGAAAACAATTATTTTTAAGTGCCTATTGTAAAAGATTTATAAAATTTTATACCACAAATGGATTTTTTAAATTGAATTTTATGCTATATTCTAGTCCTCCGATTTGCTAACACTACAGAAAGTGCTTTTCACCCTTTATTTCCTTAGTTGTTGAGCCCATAAACTGCTTGAAGTAGAATATTTAAACTTTAGAAATCAAAATTATATTCTTAAAAAGTGAGTTTTCATAGAAGAAAAAAAACTATTAAAATCTAAATAGATTTTTCTTCTTCTACATGTTTAAAGAGAACATGATTCAGGTGGCTAATATTACCTACACATATTTCACTAATATTTACTATAAGTTTTAATAACAATCCTACCTTGCTGTGTACCTTTTTCTTTTAGCCAGCAACATCCTGAAGTTTAGAGGAATTAAATGATTCTGTGTTATATTTTTTTGTTTCCTTATCACTTGTACATTTCCTCTTTTCTTTCCTCCTTCCTACACAAGACAGGAATTCTGAAGTCTAAAATGAAGTTTGAGCTTTCAAACAATTTTTTTTGAAAGTAAGCTTTGAATTCTTTAGATCTTTTTAATGAATCCTCAAGCAAGGCCTCATTTAAGAAAATTTTAACTTAGGTTTAAAAAAGTGTTTAAAATTATGATAGAGAATTTTACATTTTTAAAATTATCTTTATTTAATTATTTTTTCTATTTACCAAATCAAAACAACAGAAGAGATCACTTTCAAAATTGCAGGAGTGCTAATTATTATTTAGTTCTATTGCATTTTACCTCTATTATCCATTAATATGCTAGCTTTTAAGTCCTTCATCTCTACTAGTTCTGATGTGAGCTATATAATGCTTCTAAGACACAGCTAGGGGTATAAACAATAAATATGTTTTTAATACCTCAAATGGCATTCAAGTGACTTTAGGTTCAATCCACATTTACATGTGTGAAACTCATTACACTCACTCTGAACAAGTATGTATAATAGTAGATTGGATAGAATTCAAAATAGAAATATAACAAAAGAAAAAATGTGAGAAATTGAAACTGATCAAATGAAAATACTAATTATTTTTGTCTTGTATGATCTCAGTTTTTATTTTGTTCTTTTCTTAGCTCCCATATAATGGAGATTAGCAATACAGCTTCTCAGACAGAAAAATTAGCCTGAATATATTCTAGCAATAGCTTCAATTTGCCAAAGAGAACTTTGTAAAGGTGATCTGAATAAAACTATTCATTACTTGCTCAAAACAACGTTTGTAGTTATGTGAAAATCAAAATAGTAGTCAAAGATGTGACTTCAGTTGTGTAGGTATCTGAAAGTAGATGCTGTCTAATGAGTTTGTTAGTCAGTGGCAGCATATCTTCAACTCCATGAAAATCAGCTAGGCCACCTAAATACTCACTTCTGATTGTTGCAGAATGGAATAAATGTGTCTGGTGAGTGCCAAATCCAGCCACTCTTACTTCTACAGCTACATATTCTAAACAGTCATGTTGGTTTATATTTCTGGTTTCAACATTCAAATTTTAGATGCAGCTTTTTAATCCTTGGACATGTTTTGAACTTTCAGATCTTCCAACATAATAAACTGAGCGATAACTCTGTATTACTTTAAAAAAAAACACAGTGGGAGCTCTTCTTATACCTCCTTTAGAAATTGAAACCTGACTATTACATACCATGTACCATATATCTGAAACCTGACTATTGTATCCCATATACCAATAAGTATCATCTTCATTAAATTAGTTTGGAGCAGTAAGTGCTCCTGACTGGATTCCCCATTTTCCTCTGAGATCCATGGGTGGCACTGCAAAAAGTCTAAAGAGGAACAAGTAGAGAGGCCCTAACCTCCTACCTTCAATAACAGTATTTCCCTAGGGAAAAACTGATCACTGTAGAATGAAGAGTTACCTGTTCAGCTGCTGCCATCTGTCTCTTCTTCCCTCTAACATCCAAGCCATTATGCAGAAAATATTTGCCAGTTCTCTTTTTTCTCTGAATTTTTTACCATGGCTTCCACTCTTAGTAGGAGGAGCCCGGTATAAAGTCTGAAGCTGGACAGAAAAAGGATAATTCAGCTTTGTAGAGGACTGTGGTATTTTTAAAGTTATTTTGGTTTTGTGGAAGGCTTTTTTTATAAAATTATGAAAGATTACACAGATGGCATTTTAGTGACTTCAGGTGCAAGTAATATTAGCATATGAAAAACATTTCATTTTCTCTGAACATATGGGTGTAATTTTCAATCTGATGCAATTCAAAAAGGAAAATTTTAGCAAAAAAAATAAAGGCAGAAGAAGGAAAGCAGATAAAATTAAAATACTAATTGTTTATTGGAGTTAATCTTTTAGTTCAAAAATTGAAAAACAAAACCAAGTAAATCCATTGCAGGTTTTAAGGTTTTAGGAAATTTAAAACTCTCTTGGATCTTCCTTCCTGTAGAAGGATTTGGAGGTGAGGGAGGGGTGTATCATATATATATATATATATATATATATATATATATATATATATATAATATATATATCTATATATATATTCTATAGGAAAATACATTTAAAGAACACTTCAGATTAAGTAACCCAAGCTAGTTTTATTTACATGAAGAAAAAAATCATACATTGTCCTAGCATTGCTGATCCCTTTGGTCATGTTCAAACTGCAGGAACTACAAAGAACAAAATCCTTAAATCAGATGTGTACAGTAGTTTCTTATACACAGTAAAATAATTTTTAGTCTCAGCTATACTATTGTAAGAATGGTTGCAGAGAACTACCTGCTTCTGTATCAGCTTCAGTCAATGAAAGGTTTGCTCCTTAGCTGCTTTGTCTCTATTTGGGTGTCTTACTGTTGTTTTTTTGTTCTTTTATAAACGTGAACATTGAAGCCAGGCAACCTGTTAGAGAAGTGAATTGCTTGATTACACTGCATTGTTTTAATTTGTCTTTGGATGAATTCTCATAAGCTTTCATGAGAAAATCTCCCATTAGAAGCATTCATTTAATTTAAGAACAGTTGGAAGAGGAAGGGTTGAGATGACAGATGGAGTCTGTGGGTGTCTTATAAGAGAGAGCTGAGCTTTTTGTATTTATCTTTTTTGTGGCACATAGTTGCTGTTCTCTGCTGCTTCCATTTTTTTTAATCTGTGCTTTTTTGTGCAGTATTTCTTAGAAATCTCTCCGCTTTTGTATTGTAAGTCTAATAGATTTCATTAGTTTTTCCTGTACTGTGTCAGCTGTAAAACATAACAATGTAACACAGTACAGGGATGCAGCCTGGTAGGAAAGCAGAATGAAACAGGCTCAGCCGTAACATGTGGACTTCAATCCAGTTTTGAATTGCATAGTATTTAGCAGAAAAGCATACTGAAATACAGAACTGATTTCTTCACTAGTTCATCGGACTAACTGTCCAGCAAGTGGTATGTGCCTGAAGGAAACTGGTTTTCTAGCTGTGCCTTTGCTGTGTAATTAAAAGTTCACAGTCAGAAAGTGGCCTAAATCTCACATCTAAATTTTGTTTGTATTAGTATAGAAGTAAGATATCAAGGCATTATCTTTAAAAAGCATGTGTATAAAAATGGTGGGATGTGTGCTGTTCATGTTTCTGGCCCAGGCAGTTAAGCTTTGCATGAAGACCAAATACCATTAACAATGTTAGCCAGTAACAAAATGAGCACAAAAAGCTTTGTTTTATAAACACCTAAAAGATCAACACAAATACCAATACATTCATTTGAAAAGTCCATCTGCTGACAGTATTTTGATAAGCAGGTCCCTAATATGTAACTCTTATAATGGTCTTTTAAGTTATAATGACAAATAACATGCAATTTGTAATGTCTGTGTGCTAGGGCTGCCATCCCCCCTCACAGAATCAATTAAAATTTAAAGTAAAATTCAATCCTGTTAAAGTATGGTCAAAAATAGTGAAATGTTTGCTATACATAAAACTTGCTCTGCTCTGTGATGTAAGAAGCAATCTATAAATATAGCAAAAAAAATTCAAACATTAGCCTGACTTAGTCCTCACTATGCTATACATGGATTTCTTTGCATTTATATGTTCTGTCCCCAAATTTCCATTGCACAGAACAAACCAGTTGAGATGAGCACAGTACATTCATTAGATTTTTGTTACTTTTCCATTAAGTTTTTAACTGCATATGACCAAACCAGTGTTCCAGTTTTTTCCTTACCCTTCAGAATTTCTGAATAATTTTATCATTCTCTGTTCAAGTAAAAACAAAATCTCTTTTCCAAGTCTCCATTATCTCCTGCTCTGATTACCACAGCCACCAGCTCTTTTTGATGTCCCACATGCTTCAGTCCATATAAAACTGCCTTAAGGGTCTTTCTTAGCATTTGATTTGGCTGTTTTATCCTCAGATGCCTTGTTCGTTCTCCATCCCTCCTTCCTAACAAGTCAAGCCTCAAATTCACCATATGTTGTTCTTCCTCTTCCTGTTTAAGCTCATATTCCGATAGTCTCTCCACCAGCTTCATCAGAGATTGACCACGTACACTTATTCCTCCTATACACAGAATCATAGAATAGTTAAAGTTGGAAAGAACAATAAGATCATCTAGTTCTAGCCCCCCTGCCATGGGCAGGGACACCTCACCAGGCCTTAGCTTTCCTAACCTGGTCCCTAGCTTCCCAGGGAACATCCCTGTATTCTTCCCAGGTCTCCTGTCCTTGCTTCCACCTTTTATAAGCCTCTTTTTTCCTTTGAATTTTCCTCAGCAGCTCCTTATCCATCCAAGGAGGTCTCCTGGCCCTCCTGCTGCACTTCCTTCTAGTTGGGACACAACACTCCTGAGCTTGTAATAAGTTCATGTATATTTTTTTAAGATATCTAAAAGCTTATTTTTATATGCATGCATTTTATAAACCAGAAGATAGCAAGCATACACATAATAGTTTAATATATTTCACTCGGAATAAGGAGAGCCATTAGAATTGCGCTGGAAGAGTTGATCTATACATAAATAGATCAGGAAGCATCACCTGTGACCCAGTTTAGTAGCACAGTCACAGTAGCAGACACCTTGTGCCACTATATTTTTACTTTTCAAATTAATGTTTATATTAACGGGGGAGGGGTCAGTGTTCCATTTTATTTCAGTAGGGAAATACGCAGGGTACTGCCTGAGCAGGAAACTGGTGGTTTATATCGAATCCTTCAGTGAAAAGAAAGGAAAAGATTTTTGCTGTTTTAAAAGGAAACATGAATCAGCAAGTGTTTTAAAGTGCAGTAGTTGTGGTCTTTGGGAGGCAGAGGGTTAAGTTCACTGGAAATGCAGAGAATTTTGACACCTACTGCACTGCAATTAAGGTGTTTTCTCCAGAGTTTATTCAGAACACTGTTAATCAGTTATGTATAGCAGCTTAAAATGCAATTTTTCCGGTAGTGGTTTTAAATAACAAATGACCTGTAAAATAATGCAGCTTTAGTTGTCCTCTTGCATAATGAAATATGGTTTTGTTAATAAAAACAAGTTAAAACTTTTTTTAATAAGGTAGGCTTTACAATAAAACCTCCCGGGTCTCTTGTCTGTCTTTTCTGGGCTTTTTTTTTTTTTCTTTTTTTTTTTTGTACTACCTGGCATAAAAGGGTCCTTCACTGAGTTTGCAATTTAAAAAAAAATTATTTGGTGATGGCAAATTACTGTGCACTCACTGAGGTACAGCCATTTATATGTTCCAACTGAAAATACCATCCACTATATTTAACAGCAAAGTGCCATTAAAAGTCATTATTTGCAACCTATATGTGGAAAAACCTGCATACCTCTGTGTGTGTGGTGGGGAAATATGTGCATATTAACAATTTATAAATGGAAGCAAAGGTGAAATACACGGTGTTCTCTGCTTACTACTGTTAGATTTGCTGACCTAGCATTATATATTTTTAATTATTAATTTTTAGAGGGAATGCTATGATCTTTTTATCATAACTTCCCTAATTAATTCTCTTTATAATTCAAATGTAAATACTTTGTGAGGCAAGATTGTGCGATCTTTTCAGCAATCAGTATTGATAAATACAAGAAAAATGTGGCTTGTAGAAAGGAATTGGAGATTTCACTTGACCTGACGTAAGTTTTGACCCCTATGGTTGCATACTTGAAACTGTGGTGAATTGAAACAACAGTGGTTCACAAATACTTTCATTGTGCTACAGCACCAGGAAATTTTGCATTGTTACCATATTGGTGTGCCTCTTTGCTGCAAAGTCTGAGTTCAACTGATAGAGTCACACTATCAAAAAGTGAATATTGTTAAATATGGGTGGACTGTTTTCTGTCTAACTTTGTGGTTGAAAAATCAAGGAGCTGAGTGACTTGGATCATGCATTTTAATTAAAGAGCTGAGGGATTTCTTGCCACTTAAAGAGAAAATCAGAATATCTTTGGGGTTTTGTTCTTTGGAACTGTATATGTGTGGTACCTGAAACTATGATTACCTCATTCCTTTGTAGTCATGAGACACAGACAACCTGTTGGGATCATCCAAAAATGACTGATCTCTTCCAGTCCTTAGGTGAGTGAATTTCTTAAAATAAACCATTATGTGATGTTCATTCCATGAGTAAAAGCTGCTTTGATTGCTGACCATGTCCCAGTTGTGTGTTACAGAGCATTACCCACCTTGCAATGAAAATTTTGCATGAAAACTCCTGCCTTGATCATGTCATATGTATTGCCTTTCAGTACTTTTAATTCTGAACTATATGCTCTGACTCTATTGTTTAATGCAGTTATCTTGTTTATCTCTTTAAATCCACTAGGGATTATCCAATGATGCAGGCTGTGTGTTTAAAGCAGGATGTCTTCTGCAGTGAACTGATTTTTGTAGTAAAGCAGAACACCTACGCTTTCAGTAAAGGCTAGACCGTATGATGGTACAACTAGTTCAATGTGCACTGCTAACATCTACATTTATTGTGAAATATCCCTTTCTAAGGAACAAAAGGGTAAAATACTGTGAAGTGAGGAAAAATATTACAATACTCATCTGTTTTTAAAATAGAGCTTATGGTTATCTTACTGTCCCTTTCAAAGCACTGTTTACAAAGACATGGCACAGAAATTGTGACTTAAATAAACATTTTTTGTCTCTGTTACTTTGACCTTTGCTGCCTTCTGTTTCTTATATATTATCCGATGCAGCTGTAAAATATTTGAGAAACGTACTGTATTTGAGCACTTGTCTGGAAGGCACTTAACTCTGCTTAATATGTATTAAAACTTTATTGTGTATGTATGTGCTACATGCACCAAGGTAATGTTAGGATTTCTGGTGTGCCCATCTCCAAAGGCTCTGGACTCTCAGAGTCATGAGGCTTTCCCTGAAGTTGGAATGGACTGAGGCCACAACTTCTCAGTTTACTTGTTGTATTAAGTCATTGCAGAGAAGAGAAGGGATATCAGATTTCTTCCAAAATGTGAAATTCACACGTAAAGGAAACTTCCAGGTTATTTTTAGTGCTGCTCATATTTCTGTTCTGCTGTTCCAGCTGATTTGAACAACGTACGCTTCTCTGCCTACCGTACAGCCATCAAAATCCGAAGACTGCAGAAAGCACTGTGCTGTGAGTTTGGCCTTTGAGACAAATTGTTTCTCTACAGTACTTGGGAAAGGGAGGGTCAGCTTAAATCTAACAACATTCATGTTTAACAAAGGGCCAGATACATCCTTGACAAATTGTCAACCAACAAAATGGCAGGAAGACTTGACAATAGTATGTGTCATTATAACAGGAGCTTGTTGTCATCTGGCACAGTTTTAAGACCACCTTCAGAAATGCAATCAGTGCTGTTCCTTTTGTCATTGTTTGTCGAGCTGATTATTTCTTGCCAGGGAACAGGTCAAATTCGCTTTGACTGTGATGTTTCTTGACCCCATTCTGTCTCATGAATGACTTCTGAGACAGCCAAAACAAAGCATGTGCTAGCATCTCCTCCCTGAGGAAGGGGAGAATGGCTAAGGCCTGTTAAGAATTCTAGTTTTGGCTGCTACTTGGTGGTTTTGTTTTAAGATAGGAAAAGGGTCATCTTCTGTGCCCCTGCCATTCATTTTCTGGTCTGAATTACTAATCTACTATTGTAGTCTTCCATTGTATTTCCTGTAATTTTAACTGTAGATGCTTTTTAAAGGTGTTTGGATGCAGAATGCTTCAGAAAGGCTTATGTGCTAAGGCAAAGAAAATGCCAAAACAAATCACTAGAAAATGAGGTCATTGTAAACTGTAAAATGTGACAAATTGCTGTCATAGCCTCAGCGTGTGTACAACTGCAGAGGCCTTTTTGCTGAGAACTCCAAGGGCACAGCTGAAGCAGGATGCACAGTCCCACTTGCACATGATGGATTTTGACTTTGCAGTGTGGACTGGTGACACAATCTTAGTGCCATACAAGCAGGTTCAGGGTTATGTAATTTGAGAACTATACTTTGGAAAACATTGCTGATTCCAGCTCTCCTTTCTGAGTCTTTGGTCTTGATAAGTGTCAAAACCCCATGGTTCTGGGGAAGTTATGCCCTCCTCTCACCCTCCTTTAGAAGTGGAGAAGTAGTCAAGTTCCATCTTGTTCTATTTTTTCAAGGTAGATTCCTGTAGAGACTAATATGTGCATATGTACCTAAGTGTATTTATTTTTCAGGAAGCTGAGAAAGGTTGCAGGCTGGAAAGAACAAATTCGTAGCTTCTCTCTCTCAGATTATGTGGGACAGACATACTGAGAGCACCTTCCCACTATGGCAGAAGAAAAACAGGGCCAGAGAGAGTATCCTCTGTTGCAGTCATACTGGGCAGTATGTAGCATCAGACCCTGACTGTCATATTTTATTCTCCTGCAGCATACTTTAGCTTGTTTTCAAGAAATTATATTGTCCCATATACTGAAGTATAGTACTAGAAGACAAAAAGGGAGCAAAATCTCCATGTAGGTTCAGAATTCTGTCACTGTGCTCTGCTGTGTGATTTAAAATATATGAATGCTAATAGGATTATCAGCAAGGTTAAGGAACAAAGATTAAGTCACACACCAGACTAAAAATGAGAGCTGTGTAGACTTTGCTTAGCCATGCAATCTTTTAAAGGAACTGCTGTCATTCACAAGGTCTTGCTGATATGAAAGCTTCATAGCAACCTGCCTATTTTCTGTAGAACTTCAGCAACTGCAAATCAGCTGCATGTAACTATTTGATGCTGAGTCTGTCACATCTGCTTGAACCCTGCTGAATGACATGGTTTCTGTTTACAGTTTTGCTTTAGAAGTCTCCTCACTGCAGAAATGACCCTTCTGTCCATTTGATGGTTAACAGCAGGACTGGGTGTTTGGCAGCACATTCAAACAGATGCAGAATGGTACTGCAAATGTGCACTAAAAGCTGTGTATAGTAGGCTTCATGCCAGCAAAAGCATGCAAGTCTCAGGTTAGCTTTTCCCCATTTGCATAAACACAGTTTGTTTAAAAACTTACAGAAATAATAGATTCACAAAAAAAGTCTGTGTCATATTGTGATGTGTAAAGTTGGTGGGTTTGTTATGGTTTTAGATATGCCTGAGAACCTTTTTCAGTGTGTTACTTATTTTCCAACCACTGTAGAAGACAATGCTGCAGTGTACTGCCAAATACTTTGGCTACCTCAGGTCAAACTAATGGCAAGGTGTTTGCAGCAATTAGCTTTCCGCCTGTTTGGTAAATGTATGTGACTGGCATTTGTTTGCAAGCCCAAGAGATGGGTTTGAGAGAAGAAACTAAAAAAAAATAAAGCAAATGTAAAACCCCTGCAAGTCTGATGCTGGTGCTGTAAAGTTAGAGTAGCATGTACTGATGTCAGTGAGGGAGAGGAAAGGCAAGGGCTGTAGGGAACATTTCTTATTTTACAGCAATATGAGGAAGGGTAGGCTGGGTGAAAGACTGGAAATCATAGAATCAGCTAAGTTAGTAAAAACCTTTTAAGATGATCAAGTCCAGCCATTACCCCAGGACTGCCAAGTTCACCACTAAACCTTACACAAGGGCCTCATCTACATGGTTTTTGAATGCTTCCAGGGATGGTGACTCCACTTCTTCCCTGGGCAGCCTCTTCCAATACCTGAGCACTCTTTTGGTGGAGACATTTTTCCTAATATCCAATCTAAATCTCCCCTGGCACAACTTGAGACTTTTACCTCTTGTCCTATCATTTGTTATTTGGGAGACCAGCCACCTCCTCTCTCCTTCCTCCTTTCAGGTAATTACAGAGAGTGATAAGGTCCTCTCTGAAACTTCTTTTGGCACATAACCTTATTTTTTGGTAGCTGATCACTGAGTTCTTGAAATACATAGTCATAGTGGTTAGTGTTGTCTTCCTCCTACTTTTTCTGATGAACTTCTTTTCCAGCCCAAGTTAGACTTCCCTGATTTGCACAGACTGCTTTTTTGGGGTCCTTATTTAACATCATTGGTGGAGAGCAATTTACAACACATCTGAGACTGTCATGTTTCATTTCCTTTGAGAAGTGACATTTATAGTGTGAATGTGTTACTGGCACTCCAGAAACAGCTCTGTATGAGCTTGGAATATACTTCAACTTCATGTTGTATACACTGTAGCAAGGATACTTATATATTGCAGCTTTGGTTTTTTCTTTTCTTAAAGTCTCCTCTCCTATTAAAAAAACTCACAGAGGTTTATACCACCCTTTGACTTAGACTATTCTTTCTTTAACATCAAAATAAATTTCCTCTTTTCTACTTTGTTTTGTAAAAGGAATCAAAAGAGCTCGTTGATAGCTTTTTATTTTCACCATGCAAAACCCCAGATTTTCACAATCATATTTGTGTGGTTTGGGAAGCAAAACCCTTTTCACCTGTAGGATATCCATAGCATGACCAACTGCATATAGGAAGAGTCCTGTAATAAAGGAGATCAAAATATTTTTCATGAAAGCATAGCATTAATGTTCTAGAAAACTATAACAAATAATTTCCCTAGGTCCTTCTGCCTGCTTTCCTTTAGGCCTTAGAATATTCATACTGCATTTAAGAGAGCATTGTTACTGAAGAGTTTGCTCTTTTTTGATGCAATCAAAAGTGATAGTCATTTAATGGAATTCAGTTTTGTGGTAAACATGAAGGATTTTCTAAGCCAGTGTGTGTACATCCGAAGTTAGGATCCTCTAATTACAGACATTAGTTCAGTGGCTTTTTAAATATTCTTCAGTCTGTGCAGTGTCATTATGGTGTTCTTGTTGATCCTGGTTTTTTAAATGTCTAGTACCAAAATGCTGTTGACTTATCACAGAGAAGGGGTTTTCACTATAATATTACTTAATGAAACCTATATCTTAGCTAATTGTCTGCAGCATTTGCTACAACATGCCCATGAACAGGTATTGTGACTGTTATGCTCAAGCATCTCTTATGCATCTTACACCTTCTTGCTTGCTTTTTGTTTTTTTTTTTTAATCTTTTTTCATTAGTGGACCTATTGGACCTGAACACAACAAGTGAAGTTTTCAAACAGCACAAGTTGAGTCAAAATGACCAGCTGATTGGTGTCCAGGATGTCATCAGCTGTCTCACAACCATCTACAGCGGACTTGAAGAGAAACACAAAGATATGGTGAATGTTCCTCTCTGTGTAGACATGTGTCTTAACTGGCTACTCAATGTATATGATAGGTAAGTAAGAATTCTTTTTGCACAATGTGTATCCCAGGAATTTAATATAGTATTAACAAAGTATAAACCATGGAGGCAGAACTCTGGTGATTTTTGCATACGTGACATGTGACATATCAATAAGGCTAGATTTATGGGACTCTTGTATATTTTTTCTGAGTTACTTTCTTGAGGAAGTGTCCATGATAATAAAAAAATGATAAAACCTTGAGAAGTTCTTTAATAAAAAATTACATCTTTTGATATTTTTGTCTTAGTAATGAAAATGCAGTTGATTATAATGAGATGTTTCTTATGCTGTCCTGCTCAAATCTTTGAACTATCATTATACTGCTTTTATACTACTACTATCCTCAGAGGATATTATAAAGTCCACTCCAACAGCCCCTCATGATTTTGGCCAGTCCTTTCTGAGTCTCTGGACACTTCTTTCTTCTGCTGAATGTCAGCCTGCATGACCTAAAGTTAGTATGCTTTTATTTAGTTCTGATTTTGAGTCATGAGTTTGTTGCTCGTTTTTCTTAGTGGTGTTCACTATTGCCCTTACCCTTCTGTAGTAGAAACTGGGAAAAGACTTGGTTTCTATCACCTTCCCCATTGCTTAAGCAACAGCATTTCAGGACTCTTCTGCAGCTGACTAAAGACACAGTAGTGCAATACATGGGGTGGTTGCTTAGTTTGGCTAATTGGATAGGTGCTTTAGTTTGGAGTTATACACAGAATTACAGATCCAGATTTCTAAGCTGCATGAGGTTATTTACCAAATTTCTTTCATTTCTCTCCATTTGAAGATGGAGAGGGCAAAATTATTTCTTGAATGATGATAGAAATTCTTACACTTGGCTTTGCAAGAAAGCTGTTACTTGCTGTTGTATGCAGTATCTTCACTATGCTCACTCACTTAATCAGTGCCAGATTCTAACAGTTCACAGCTTTTTGCATTCCCCCTCTTCCCCTGCCTGGAGGACTACATTGCAGTACTCCTATACTTTATTTTCTTGTTATTTTAAATATTGTGGTAGGAGAGAGTGAAAGGGAGAAGAGAGTACATATACAACAAGTTATCACTGATGTGCTGGCTGTGTATTATGCTTTGGCATTCAAATACTGCTCTTTAATACCATGACATTTTTGTTAGTTGGGCTCATCATTACTGCTGAAAAAATTGACAGCCCCTCGTACAATGGCTGGGACTTCTTCCTGCAACTATTTTCATTTTGCAGAGCCGCAAATCAAGCAGTAGATCAAGTGGGTTGCTTGGCTTATGTTATTATTTATTTTGAGTAAGAGGCTTAATAATGTCAGAGATCTTTTTTTTTTTTTTGTAGTTACTGGTTTTGCTGTTGGGTTTTGGTTTTGGGTGCTTTTGTTTGGGTTTTTTTGTTTCGTTTTGTTTGGTTGTGGTTTTGGGGTTTTGTTTGTTTGTTTGTTTTGGTGGGTTTTTTGGGTTTAGGTTGTTTGGGTTTTTTTCTCCAGGTGATTACAAATCCATTATATTTTCTTCAGCTTACCTTTGTTTACTAACTTCAGGTAGAAGTCTGTTGCTTAATCAGTTTATACTTATAATGCCCAGAGTAAGCAACCAGCCTTTCTTTCAATAATGTTCCCTGTTGCTCACAGTTCCCTTCATTATTGTGTTGATATCTTTAGTGTGTATAATTCTTCAAGCTGATGAAAGACTTGAATATTTGGTCAAACTTTGAAAAATAGAAGATGAAGGTTTTCTGAGATAAAATTGTCTTTCACAGTATGTTTCCTTACTCCCCTTTCAAATCTATTCCAGGAGACAAAATAATGTTGAGAGAATAGGAACCAACTTTAGGCAGGTTTTTGTTTTGCCTTGCTTTTTTTTTTTTTAATTGGTCTTTAGGAAAGAGCCAATCTGTGTCTTGGCATTTCCATTGTTTATTGCATTGGTGTTATACAGATACAATGTTTCAAATCGTTAAACTGTCTACAAAAAAGCATGTTGGTCGCATACTATTAACCTGAAATTTAATTACCGATTCACAGATTGATGGCGAACTAAGTAGTTCTTCTGACTTACCTGCAGATGTCTTTGGCCCTTGAAAAGACCCAGTTTATTTTTAGAAAAAGTCTGTTATGTTCTGATATTTTCTGACACATCAGGAATGATTCATTCGTCAAGCTGTGTAAAGGAGAGAAACATTAAATTTATTCAGTGACTTTCACTTCTTCAAGGACTCAGAGATTGTTCCAGCAGCAACATCTGCCTTATAAACATTTTCCAAACTTAAAGTTACTTGGTTTAGTTAGAGATTTATTAAAAATAAATGCATTGCATTTTACAAAGATAGCTGTGAAAGAAATCATTTGGCCAGGTCTGTGTTTAAATCATCCAACAGCAATAGCCAGTGGTTATGGTTCTGAACTGTATGCTGTCAAATTTGCTAAAATCTCCAAACATCATTTATATGATATGAACTGATAGCTTTCAATATTAATGGAATATCTTAATGCCCTTGAAATAATTTGTTTCAGAGATTTTAGTCTGTCATACTTTGTCATTCTATGTCATTCATATAGAATACATGTGCTTATTGTGGATGATGACTCTACGTCAATCAGAATTACTCATGAAGAAAATTTCACATGCAGTATTCTTAATGTCTTGCAATGTTTGTCTGAATTCTTGCATTTCAACTTTTAAATTTTTCAGGTTTTTTGAAGTTAGGATACTTCTGATAATGCCTTCTTTTAAATTGAATTTCTTTGGTACATTAGTCTAGGAAGGGTGTCTATGTTATGGCACTTATGCTAACATTTTCCATATGATCAAAGCTGTCTTTCATGATCATTCTCTATGGCCCAGTCTTTGCCTGAAGAATTACAACTTTGTTATTTCTTGTGGCACTGGTACACCTGGCACATTCTAGCACCCTGCTGAGTTAATATCCCAGGCCTTACCAGTGTGTTAATTTCAGCAAAATTGGAACTTCTGAGGGATGAGGGGGATGAGAGACCTGCTCAGTCAGCCTTAACTTTAGGCCTTAGTTTTGATGGTAGCCAATGGAAATTTTCTGTGTGCACTCCAATTGCATTCCCTGTGTTGATGATAGCCGTCTTGGTACATAGAGGACTCTGCAGGAGGAGCTTAGCAGGCTGTGATAGTAGTAAGAAGTGCTCTAGAAAGGACACAGCCATAGAAAAAGAAAATTAGCTCCTTTGTCTGACTTCTCTGTGGTTGATCATGTGGAGGCAGAGATCTAACAGACTGCCTTCTGTTGCTGGGTTGTGTAGATAATCGATAGATGCAGTCTGTGGTAGTCCTTAGTCACAATGTCAGTGTTGACTAGCCTTGAGAGCTCTTTGACAAGAGAAGTCTGAACTCAAGTGGGCTCGTCTTTTTCCTCCTCCAGTTTTTGTTGCTAGTGCCTGATGCTTTTATGCTATTGCCCACATCCCTGGGGAACAAAGGGTTCCTCTGAGTTTGATGTTGCTTACCTTGTTTTCTGTTGATTTATCAGTCATCCTTATTGTGTGTTCCTGTTTGCAGTCTCTTATACTTAATCTTGTCCTCTGTCTGGCAGCGTTTTCTTGTCTCGCTAATTCCTGTGTGCAGTTGTGCCCACCAATGTATGCCCCTTTGGCATTCACTTTGTTCACAGCCGAAATATTTGGTTTAGGATTTAGCACTGTTCTGCAGTTGAGATGTTCCTGTAGCCAAGTAGTACTAAACTGTATTATATGAATCTCAAATCCTCCGCACACCTGATGTAGAAAAGTTGGTATTGTAGTTGTTTCACTTGTTTGGAGTTCAGTTGTTACAGGATTAGCAAGGGAACTGACAGGGCATAGCTTGTGTCAATTGCCACTGTTAACTATCATGTCTTCCTCCCCTCTTCTGCATCCTGTTGTTCCAATATCTCCTGTAGTAAGATGTAGGATAAAAGTGGTCTTCTTTTCTTTTCTGATACTAGAGCCATTTCTAGCTTACCTTTCTTCCCCCTCTCATTTACTTGTTGTTCTATAGTAGTGACAGTCATCAGTTTTTATATAAGGTCGCTTTTTTTATTCTCTGTGGTTGTGCTGGATCTCTGAAACAGCTGAATGCTTGCTCTCTGCTTGGATGAAGAACTCAAGCTATGCACCAAAGTTACATGTGTCCTCAAGCCAACCTCTACTCATGTAGCGTGGTACCCTCTTATGCCCTTGACCTTGCTCTAGCTAGCTGATTCCCCCACTAAGCCATTCCTCTATATATTTTCAGTGCACTCTCCTACCATGCCTGGAAATTATGCAAACCTTTTAATACTTATTTTGTCAGGTTAAAAGTTAAATTACTTCTGGGTTCTGTGCTACCTCTTGACTGGCAGTGGGTGAAGGCATCTAAGCCAGAGCCTCCCTGAAGCATATGCAGAGACAACAGAATCACCTAAAAAAGATTTATTTCCTCCTTCTCATCACCTCTCTTTGCTTTCCCCCTCCTCACTGGAACAACAAAATTACAGTTCATTGGAAGAAGGAGAAGAATGTCAGCATCACACTGTATGGTTAATGAATCCTTAGACTTCATATTGCCTGTGGAAAGAGGGCTCACATACATCCAGAGGGGCAAATGGACTTTAGTAAACAAGAAAAGCACCTATACATGCATGTATAATGGTTTTACTGTGTTTCATTTGAAGATACATCAGAGGTCAATAATGTGCCATTTTGAGGCTGCCTTTCACTGTTTTATCAATGGAGAATGGACAACTTTTAGTAGAGGTATAACAGTTCACACTTCCCTTTATTAGGATCACAGCAAAACATATCCTGAGCTGCTTCATGTGGTCTTATCAATTGACCTTTTAATGGCAAGCATGTTTGTATTGCTATAGTGAATCTAATTGGTGTGCTGGCACTTGATTCTAAATACTTGAGCCATAAATTTTTTATTAATTGAAGAATTAAAAAATTTTCCTGAACTTTCCAGCTGTAAGGCTTTGATTTTTAAATGTTATCACACACAGCATAATTAGATGGTTGTGCTGCAGTCAGAGACACCCTGACAGGCTAGAGAAAGGGCTCAACAGGAATCTCATGAAGTTCAACGAAGGGAAATACTAAGTCCTCTCCCTAAGGAACAATTACCCCATACACCAGTACAGGCTGGGGAATGACTGGCTGGAAAGCAACTTTGCAGGAAAGGCCCTGGGCAACCTGGTGGACACCAAGCTGAACATGAGCCAACAACATGTGATTGTGGGAAAGCAGGCCAACAGTGTCCTCAGCTGTGTTAGTAAGAGCCTTCCCAGCAGGTCAAGAGAGGCAGATGATCCTGGTTAGACACATCTGGAGTGCTGGGTCTAGTTCTAGACTCTCCAGGACAAAGGACACATGGACAAACTGGACTGAGTCCAGTGAAGTACCACAAAGATGATTAAGGACTTGAAGTATTTTATGTATCAGGAGAGGCTGAGAGCTGGGACTTTTCAACATGGAGAAAAGACATTTCAGGGGGATCTCATCAATGTGCATAAATAATCGATAGGAACAGTAAAGAAGATGGAGCCAGGCTGTTCTCAGTACTGCCCAGGAACAGGACAAGAGGCAGTGGGCACAGACTTAAAATTCTTCTTAAACATATAAGAAAAATTTGTTCTTTTTTTTAATGTGAGAATGATCCAAGAGTTCCACAAGAAGCTGTGCAGTCTCCATCCTTTAAGATATTCTAAATACAATTGGATATGATTGGGAAATAGCTGCTTTATCTGACTGAGCAAGGGCACTGATCTAGATGGTCTCCAGAAGTCCCTTCCAACATCAGTGGTTTTATGGCTAAGCTGGGCAAATTTAAACCATTGAATTGGAAGTGTTACAGGCTGGGGGTGGGGGAAATCTTGGTTTTGGTGTACCATTTTTTACTATGTATATAATTATAATGCTAATGATGATCTGTTTCCAAGAAAAAGGCTAGTGGGAAATACCTTGCTCTTTAGAGAAATGAAATATTGTAGGTTTTGTAATCCTTTTTATAATTTATTGAGAAAACTGGTTTTGTGCAAAGGAAGTTTTTCACAGCCCCCATAAGAATCTGCTGAAATCTGGAGGAATTTGAAGCCTCCATATATGTGCCCTGACCTGCACAGGGCGCATATGCGGCCTGTTAGCTCTAAAGTTTTTCTGAGCTTATGCTTTTAACAAACAAATGCTGTAGTCAGTCATGAGTTAAATCAAAGCTGGATCCAGCTTTGTTTTTCCATTGAATACAAAGTTAAAGCACAGACAGCCTTACACAGAACTTCATCAAAGTTGCAGAATGAGCCATTTACGTGTTAAGGTGTGCCAGAATAATGTAGTGTCAGTGACTGAAAAAGGTAATTCAAAGCTAGGATTGAATGTGTGAAATATGTGGCACTTTCATAACATTCTGGAAAATTGGGTCCACATTTTCAAGCTAGGCAGTAAAAGTTATGTGCATTTTTGATTAATTTGGCAATAATTTCTCTGTACCTCTCTTCCAGCTTGTGGAATGGAAAAGATAATGTTGTCTATTCTCACTAGATTAAGTGATGGTTGTGAAGAAAAATGCATTAATATCTGTAAGGTGCTTAGCTAATTTACTGAGAGCCCAGGAGTAAATGAATAATTTTGTATTCAGCCTAACATTTGTGAAATAAATCAGACAGCAGACCATATGTTGAATAGGTAGGACAGAAAGAGATATCTAATAACCACTCCAGAAGTAAAGGATATATCACTTTTGCATGACAGAAAGGAACAAAGTAATGTTTGTGGTGATACTTACTGGTGAAACATCCAAATAACTTTAAATGCAGGGTCTGTATATAATGTATACAGTTTAACTACTATTTTTATGATTTTTTTTTTTTGGCCATGTCTCATCTAAAGACAAACTGCAGCATGGTTTATGGTCTTTGAAAAAAGAAATTATCAGAACTCTTAAGAATATGTTTCTGCACTCATATTTTGAACTTTAAAATTGTCCTTTTCTGTGTGTCCTGGGTTTGTTGCTTTAGTACTTTTTTGAACAGTGTTTGTATTACAGGTTTAAAATCACTTGTTTTTATTACCACTTACTTGTTCTGAGGTAGCTTAAAGCTTGATGTGTTGTGGTTTGGGTTTGGGTTTTCTGTTTGGGTTTGTTTTTTTTTTTGACATGTTGGACAAGATGAACCTGCAGTAACATTGCTTAAAAAGAACAGCTCCACATTATTTAATTACTGCATGTGGTTGGCTGTTTATGTCTTGGTATACATGTATAGTAAAGCATTTTAAACATAAAAGGAAAAAATAAAGTGAAAACAGTGAATTACTGTAATATGAATACATGGTTTTATTTTGTAGTCCTTGTGTTTCATACTGTGTAATAGTCTTTCCTGCTGTGTACTTGTGGGTTTTTTTTTCCTCTGTATTCCACATTATTAAATTGTGTTGAGAGCTTTACAGAGCTAAATGTCTGCCCTTTTGGAGTAGTACAAACTGTTTTGACTTGTAAACCACTTAGAAGGCAAGCTGAGCTTTTTTAAGGGAAGAATTCTTAATCTGATTTGTAGTGTTAATTTGTTTTGAGATTTGAAGTGCATTTGAAGTAGAACTCACCAATGCCTTTGCATTTTTAAATAACTTGAGTTGGATTGAAATAAAATTAAATTGTATTAAATTCTTATCTTTATTATTTCAGTGGCCGAACTGGAAAAATTCGAGTGCAGTCCCTGAAAATTGGCTTGATGTCTCTTTCTAAGGGCCTCCTGGAAGAGAAATACAGATGTAAGAAAGAATGTATTTTATAAAATTCTTACTTTATATAATTAAGTCATGCACTATGACAAAACACATTATAGCAAAATTCGTTGTAAAACATTTCTCACGCTTGTAGCAAGGCAGTTTTCTTGGAAGTAAAATAGAATTGCTGTTTTCATTATCATCAGTGAGAGAGAAAGTAGGATTTATATCCTGACTGAAAAGTATTGATGTCAATTATGCATTGTTTAATGTGTGTTACTCCTCTCCCCAAAACTGAGGAGAATGTAACCATGTGGAAGCTAGAAAAGTATTCTCTTTGGCTGATTCTGTTGTCTTTGTGCATATGTATGTTCTGTTGAGGGAAAAATCAAGCAAGTCAGTGTTGATTGGAACAGGTGACCATGTCTGATAAAGCAAGGAAATACATCAAAATCCAGCAGTCATATTTTGTGATCTATGCGAATGATGATCTGAACTCTGAAAAGAGTTTTCCAGTATACATGCTTTATGCCAGAATTCCACCATGAAAGTTTAGATTAT
Organism: Agapornis canus; assembly: GCA_036873685.1. Lineage (NCBI taxonomy): Eukaryota > Metazoa > Chordata > Aves > Psittaciformes > Psittacidae > Agapornis > Agapornis canus. The sequence goes on from JBAFWW010057203.1 coordinate 21,121, forward strand.
GTTGATTTAAGTAATTTTGGAAGTTTGAGAAATTCTGAGTAACATAAAAATATTTCACAACAATAATTGCAGGAGCTGAAGAACATTCACATTGTGGCAAACACCCTGACAAAAACAGAACAAGAGATTCAATGTTATGTAAGAACATCCTAGATGGACAGTTACATGTTATCCACATAATCTTAAAATTGCTATTCTTTGCAGTAGTTACTTGACACATTGTGTAAACACATATAAAATATAGAGAGGCTGTGTTTGTCCTGTACTATTGGAGCTCTGCAACGATTTCAGCTTTCCTTCAAAGCACTGGTAGATTATCTTGTAATCTGAGCTATTAACATTGAGCAGAAATACAGGTATTTTATGCATAAGATCATGTTTTGGCCATCTGATTGGCATACTGAGTATTTGGGGGTTTTATTTTTTTTTTTTTGCATCATTTGACATATCTGTGAATAAATCCATAATTAAAGGAGCTTGTCAGAAATACCTTTGTTCAGTAATTATAATTCAGGGGGTAATCTACCATTTGGTGTGAATTAAAAGGTTTTCATAAAACACAGGAGTAAGGTTGTGCATTACAGGATGATAACATGCAAAAAGATGGCTCAAACACCACCACCACCCCCCAACCTGTGAATAGACTCAGTAAATTGCTGTCAGTAATGAATTAATATACTTGCAGTCACTGAATACAAGTACTGAAGCAGAACAAGGAGATTATGAGGTCAGATTCATTATGTTGTTGCTTTGTGTCTAGTCGTAAAATAAAAGTGGTGGCTGCAGTTTTGTATAATCTGTGTTAACACACGGTGGTCTTTTTCCTGAAGGTTGCTGCAGCAAGTCCTAAAAAATTGTCCGGAAAACGCCTCAGGAGCCTTTTTTACCAAGTGATCATAACTTACCTGAAACACATCTGAAATTGAAAGGGTTCCTCAGCTTCTGAAAGCAGAGGATTAATAGATAAAGCAGCCTTACTTTGTTATAGCTTTTGATCAGTGGGCCAGGCTTTGATCAGAAAGAAATTTTGCCAAAGGAGAAAGGAAGTAATGGTGTCAGGTACTGGCTGGTGGCTTTGCAGTTAGCGTTTCGGGGTCCTCTGGCACAGGATGTGTCACAGACTGATCTTTGGTGTGAGCTCTCTTGCTTGTTTTGATTTTGGCACACCCTACTACTGATCTACTGTTGAGAAAAATTTTCTTATATTATAGAATTAGTCAGGTTGGGAAAGAACTTTAAGATCAAGTCCAACCATTTTAGATGCCAAAGAGAAAACTATAATGGAAATGATGTTTTCAAAAAAATAAGTCCCTTGGAAGGAAGAGCAATGTCCCCAGATATGGGTGCTTAATACAAATTTTAGTCACTCAGTTTTAGTGGTCTCAAATAGTCTAGGATGGTAAAAGTTAATCATATCAGTAAGTGTTGGCATCAATAAAAAATTTGTGCGTGTGATTAGTCACAGCAGTTTTTATGCCTAGTCATGCAATCAGTAGACAAATGATGTCTTAGAGCATGTATTTCCTAAGGGACAGCAGGAATTCTATTCTTTCTGTCAGCTTTAGAGGTGGAGAGATCTCAGTGTGTAATAACTGGGAATAAGTTTGTGTGCATTTCACTCTTACGTGGATTTATTTTTAATCCAGAAATCCGAGACTGGCAGCAGAAACAGAAAACACACCTGGAGTTTTATTTAGTGTATTTAGTGTATAGATTTGTAGATTTTTGGGTCATATAATTTATTGCATTAAAAATGTAGGATTTTGGGGTGAAAGAGGTCTACTTCAAGTAGCCAAATCTCAGCTGTAAAGCAGTTCAGTTTTCAAGTGATGTAAAACATCCTTGGAATGTAATTTGCTTACTGTTATGTTTCTGTTCCTAATTTTCATGCCATTTGGAACTAACACTGTGATAGCGGAAAAAAATAAAAAAAGAATGTGGATCCTGTTTTCTAACAGTTCAACATAAAACGTGTGTGAACATTTCACCACTACCTTATTGCCATTTTTAAAGGAATCTAATCAACTTTTCAACATTTTCAAGTATCCTCTTCTATACCAACCAGTCAGTACATTTTTACAGGTTTTTGCAGTTTAAATCCCATTGGCTGTTGTCCTCGAAATACAAGTGTGAGGCTGAATTTGATTTAAGATTAACTGATTATTTTTACCTTTTTCTTGCTTCTGTTTTTTTTCCTATGACTCAGGTCCGAATAATCTTTTCTTTCACTTCCTCAATCATTCTTTTTGCTCTTTTGGTAGTCCCATATACAGTTTAACATTTATATGAATGTATTTTATGTGTAAACTCGTATATGTATGTACATATTAACAAACTTCATTTAAGAGTTTGTGACTTCTGATGTTGCTGGTGGGTGATGTATGAGGTCCCTTTTCCCACTGGCATGAGTAAGTTTGGTTGCTCCCTGTCAGAGATAAAATGAGTCTCTTCCTATACTTTTGCCACTTGAGAGCTGCTCTCACCATGTCTCCTTGGCCAGGGAATATCTTGTGGGGTAATTTAAGCTGGTAGGACAGAAAGCAAAAATATTCAGTTTTCCATACCTTTAGCCTAGGAGCTTGTGCTCCTGTGTGTCACATCAAAGGCATTGTGGGTTACTAAAAAAGAGGATAGCATCTATGGACTCCTTTGCATTCAGACACAAGTTATGACACTGCTGCCAGTGTTAAATTTTGTTTGTTTTTTAAGTGAAGCGTTTTGGTGGAGTTTGAGCTCTTCAAAGGTATTTGATTTCCTACTTGGATCGACTCTAGCTAATCACTTTCCCTATTTCCTCTCCTGCCATGTAATTTTTTCCTCCTTTTACTACCTCTCCAATCAACCCAAGTTTTAGGGCTTAGGAAATGATTTCATCTTCCTCCCAGCTAAAGCAGTTAATGAATTGTTTTTCTTTTAGCGCCTGTTTCTGCTGTAGACTGATGCAAACAGAAAAAATGAAACGGGCTTTTATGTTACATTTTTTTTTTCTATCAGGTTTTTCAAACTAACACTTAGAAACAGGAAAACTCTCCGAGCCGCAGCTGAAGAAGCTAGCCGGGACCTGGGTTTCCCAGATGAGCTATGTGGTACCATGCAGTACTTGTTCTGTCACTGCTGTATTCTGTGGGGCTTTTTTCCTCACCACTGGTTGCTGAAGATGCTGTAGCATTGTTTGACTAGTCAAGGAAAAGGCAAGAAAGATACAAGAACCTCTAAAACCTAATTCAGTCATCTGGATTTCTCATTTGTGAAAATCCTGTCTTCTGCCTCAGACTCCTTTGTCAAGATAAAAAGTATGACCAGACTTCCTGAAGCACACTAGCAAAGCTTGACTATTGCTCCAAATGAAAGGCAAACCAATTTACACAGTATAATAAAAGAGTTTCTCTTGAGTGTTTCTGAACAAAGCTTTGTTTTGCAATCAGAAGTGCAGTCAGACTGAATTTTCAACTTTCATTTATTTCTAATCTAGTAATGGTTATTATGGCAGGAAACACTAGGTGAAAAGTAGTGGAATAGTATAATTTTCTTTTTCTTTCTTTTAAAATTACTTAGAGATTTAATCTAAGACAGCCAATGAATGCAATGGTATACATGGAAATTAAATCCAGCTGGTACCTCTTGTTGGTGTTGCAGATCTATTCAAGGAGGTGGCAGGCCCCACAGAAATGTGTGACCAGAGGCAGCTGGGCCTGCTGCTTCATGATGCTATCCAGATCCCACGGCAGCTTGGGGAAGTGGCAGCCTTCGGTGGCAGCAACATTGAACCCAGTGTGCGCAGCTGCTTCCAACAGGTAAGATAGCAAAGACTTTCATGTAAAAAAAAAACCCTCTCCCTGAAGTCTTAAGATTCATTTTCATATGCTGTAAAAATAAGAGATTAATTTAAAAATGTCCACTGAGTTTTTGAACAGGAATAAATATGCTCCTGCAACTAAATGTAGGAAGTTATTGTGAAGACGCCGCTGTTAAAAGATGGTTTATGGTTTAGGACAGGATCAAACAAATTACATTTAGCAAAAACACATATAAATCTTTGTGGTTTTGACAATATTGGCTGCTCTAAAAGCTGTTAAAAATTTTTGTAGCAGCCAATTATCCTGCTTTGCATCATTCAAAGCAACCTGTTACTGTGAGAACAACGTGCTGGAACAAGACATGATCTCAGCAGAACAAGAGGATGATGTTGATAGTAATTTTTGTCCTTGTGCTTCAGAAAATTATTTAGCATTATTTTACTGATAAAAGAGCTTGTGGTTGCATGAAACTTCATGCATAGTCTTTTATATATTTTGAGCCTTTATGCAGCAAATCAGAACATGGAATAAAGCTGTCTTAGAGGCTGCTGTTCTGCTCTCACTACATGCAGGGGGTTAATTGGGCTGCAAGGAGTGTCTGTCTGTTTAAAGAAGATGAGAATTAAAAAGGGGATGTAATGGAACACAACCCAACTCAGACTTTGTGAGGGATACCTAAGGCTCCAACTGTTTCCTAGTGATTGCTCTACTTCTTGAATGTGTTACTTCTGTGAAAGTGGCTGATTTTGAGTATTGTCAGAAATTATGTATAGACTAAAAATTCACTATGGCATATATAAAACTACTGAGTTTAATATTTCTGATTTTATTGAATCAAGCTCTAATGTTATAGTGAACTTTCAGAGCATTTTTCTTTTGCTATGCTTTCATAGATGTTTCCACATTTTCAGTGCATTAAAAAATTCAGTTGTACTGACTTTATTTTTTTTTCAGAAGTATTAGATTCACTTCTGGACTCTGAGATGACTGGAATTGGAAGAGTGTTTGTCCAGATAATGAGTAATTTGGTAGATATTTGTGGAAGTTGGTTTCACCAATTAACCATGTAAAACTTCCCCTGAGGTTTTAACATTTCTGCTTCAGAGAATAAGGGATGGGTTTTGATGTATCTATCACTGGCCTCAAGTGGCTCAAGTCATACTGAAATAAATTATTCATTTGCTAGTGGCAGGCTTTTTCTGTCACAGAGGAATGATCTTTATATCTCTCAAGGATCTGCCCTATCTCCCATGCTGTTCAATTATGGGTGAGGGGCACTGGGAAGGTAGTGTTTAATTACTTTATGTGATATTATGATTATACTGATGATAAGGTTGCATCCCTCATGTCACATGAATAGCTTGAGTTCAGTCCCTGGTGATAAAGAGAGCATAGAGAAAGGCTGCAGCTGCATGACAGTTATCTCAGACTAGTGAAAGTGGATATTTTGCTGATGGGAAAATTAGTGGGGGATTTGTTTTTTTTTGGGTTGGGTTCTTTTCATGCCACTCCCTCTTACCAGCAAAATTTACTTGATCTAAGAATAGGTTAAGAAGCCTGATGTTGCTTCTTGTCACATGTTAACATTAAAGAATAACTTTCATTTTAAGTTGCGTTCTATTACTTCCAGTGAGCTCAGAAAGATGATGTCTGTTGTTATTGCTGACATTATAGCACAAATGCATTTCTGAATATAACACCTTTACAGGTAGCCTCCTCTAGTGGTTGCAACTTAAAGAGAATATGGAAGCATGTTTGCCTCTTAATCATGCTAATACTTCAGCTGTGCCATATTCTTGCAGTGATTTCCTATAAGTGGCAGATTTCTTTCTCATTATTTATTTATGTACCTGTTCATTTTTGGAGGGTTTTAATGTGCTGTCATGAAAGAATACTGTGGGGTCAAACCACAACAAAAAAACCCTGAATGAGTCTCATGGCAATTAATAGACTTTACTGGCTTTTAGCAGTCTGGCATAGATTCTAACTCAAAAGACAACCTGTCTGAACTGCAGAAAATCCTTCCCCTTCATGTTCCCTTACTTCTTTCTCAATTCCTTTCCTTTCAAAGATGGCTTTATTATGGACTTCATTACTCCTTACTATGTGCTCCATCTTTGTTACCATATGTTTACTCTGTCACAGCCACATCTGTTTAGTGCTCTATACTCTTACTAACTTGTTTTCTTTATCTAAATTTTGATTGAGGTTTTTTCTTGTATACTGCAGCTGGTTTTACATTAACATGGCATGGATAGGATTGACACAGGTGGTTTGGGTTTTGTTGGTTCTTCTGGTTGAGTTTGAAGTAAAATCTGTTTGTACCTGTTCTTTGGTTTTGTTGTTGTGCTTTCCTTAATTTTAATGTGAAGTTGGGTTTTTTTGTTTGTTTTTTTCTCTCCACAGAACCACAATAAGCCAGAAATAACTGTAAAGCAATTTATAGATTGGATGCACTTAGAGCCACAGTCTATGGTATGGCTACCAGTTCTACACCGTGTGGCAGCTGCAGAAACAGCAAAACACCAGGCCAAATGTAACATCTGTAAAGAGTGTCCAATTGTTGGCTTTAGGTAAGAGGAGAGGAATTGGGTGCAAAACTTCTCTGAAAATATCCACATTTTTAAGTCTTCCAACAAGTACAATACTTTCTGTTTGTTTATCCACCATTTTCCTGCTTTAAGATGGGATCTGCTACCCATGGCAAGGCCACAGTTTGACATGAGCTATTGCCTTTCTGGCTCCTGCAGTACCACTGTTAGACACCCAATGGTCCTTTTACTGACCAGTATGCAGGGCAGGCTGTCATCAGGTGTTTTGGCATTAGTGGAACCAATAGGTAGCAAATGAAGTATAAATGAACCCCATAGAATCATAGAACAGTTAGGGTTGGAAAGGACCTTAAGATCATCCAGTTCCA